>JAJQXZ010000032.1:117500-132500 GCA_021613375.1 Megaleporinus macrocephalus | reverse complement strand
CAGAGAAAGAGAGAGAGATACAGAGAAAGAGAGAGAGATACAGAGAAAGAGAGAGAGATACAGAGAAAGAGCGAGAGAGAGAGATACAGAGAAAGAGAGAGAGAGAGAGAGAGAGAGAGAGAGAGAGAGAGAGATACAAAGAGAGAGAGAGATACAGAGAAAGAGAGAGAGAGAGAGACAGAGAAAGAGAGAGAGAGAGAGAGAGATACAGAGAAAGAGAGAGAGAGAGATACAGAGAAAGAGAGAGAGAGAGAGAGATACACAGAGAGAGAAAGTGAATAATAGAGGGATACATAGAGAAGATGGGTAGAGATAGAGAGTGTGGGGTGGTGATAGAGAGTGTGAGGTGATAGAGAGTGTGAGGTGATAGAGAGTGTGGGGTGATAGAGAGTGTGGGGTGACAGAGGGTGTGGGGTGATAGAGAGTGTGGGGTGATAGAGGGTGTGGGGTGGTGATAGAGAGTGTGAGGTGATAGAGAGTGTGGGGTGATAGAGAGTGTGGGGTGATAGAGGGTGTGGGGTGATAGAGGGTGTGGGGTGATAGAGAGTGTGGGGTGATAGAGAGTGTGAGGTGATAGAGGGTGTGAGGTGATAGAGGGTGTGGGGTGATAGAGGGTGTGGGGTGATAGAGGGTGTGGGGTGATAGAGGGTGTGGGGTGATAGAGAGTGTGAGGTGATAGAGGGTGTGGGGTGATAGAGGGTGTGGGGTGATAGAGAGTGTGGGGTGATAGAGGGTGTGAGGTGATAGAGAGTGTGAGGTGATAGAGGGTGTGGGGTGATAGAGAGTGTGGGGTGATAGAGGGTGTGAGGTGATAGAGAGTGTGAGGTGATAGAGGGTGTGGGGTGATAGAGGGTGTGGGGTGATAGAGAGTGTGAGGTGATAGAGAGTGTGGGTGATAGAGGGTGTGGGGTGATAGAGAGTGTGGGGTGATAGAGGGTGTGAGGTGATAGAGGGTGTGAGGTGATAGAGAGTGTGGGGTGATAGAGAGTGTGGGGTGATAGAGAGTGTGGGGTGATAGAGAGTGTGAGGTGATAGAGGGTGTGGGGTGATAGAGAGTGTGGGGTGATAGAGAGTGTGAGGTGATAGAGGGTGTGGGGTGATAGAGGGTGTGGGGTGATAGAGGGTGTGGGGTGATAGAGAGTGTGGGGTGATAGAGAGTGTGAGGTGATAGAGGGTGTGGGGTGATAGAGAGTGTGAGGTGATAGAGGGTGTGGGGTGATAGAGGGTGTGGGGTGATAGAGAGTGTGGGGTGATAGAGAGTGTGGGGTGATAGAGGGTGTGATATAAAGAGCTGTTGGTTGTGTAGAGTATATATCCTGACTCTACTCAGTAGCCTGTTTAAAGTCAGGGCCTCACTGACTCACCGCCTCCGTCTGAGTCTCGCTGCTCTGCACGCTGGGACGCCGTACGTCCTCTCGTCCTCTGTCCCTCTGTTCATCTCTGTCCATCGCTCGGCTCTGCTCCGCCCCCTGCTGGACAAACATGAGCATCACAGTCAGAGGACCATACAGCCCAGCAGGACAACTCACACTGAGCACCACCAGCAGGAGGCGCCAGACCTCCACCACACTGCAGGCCTTATAACACACCTGTTTACATGTAGATCTGAACCCCTGCACACCTGTTTACCTGTAGATCTGAACCCCTGTACACCTGTTTACCTGTAGATCTGAACCCCTGCACACCTGTTTACCTGTAGATCTGAACACCTGCACACCTGTAGACCTGAACCCCTGCACACCTGTTTACCTGTAGATCTAAACACCTGCACACCTGTTTACCTGTAGATCTGAACCCCTGCACACCTCTTTACCTGTAGATCTGAACCCCTGCACACCTGTTTACCTGTAGATCTAAACACCTGCACACCTGTTTACCTGTAGATCTGAACCCCTGCACACCTGTTTACCTGTAGATCTGAACCCCTGTACACCTGTTTAGCTGTAGATCTGAACCCCTGCACACCTGTTTACCTGTACATCTAAACACCTACACACCTGTAGACCTGAACCCCTGCACACCTGTTTACCTGTAGATCTAAACCCCTGTACACCTGTTTACCTGTAGATCTAAACCCCTGTACACCTGTTTACCTGAAGATCTAAACCCCTGTACACCAGTTTACCTGTACATCTAAACACCTGCACACCTGTAGATCTGAACCCCTGCACACTTGTTTACCTGTACATCTGAACACCTGCACACCTGTAGATCTGAACCCCTGCACACCTGTTTACCTGTACATCTAAACACCTACACACCTGTAGACCTGAACACCTGCACACCTGAAGATCTGAACCCCTGCACACCTGTTCCCACCTTGACCAGGTGAGCGCCTGTGAGCAGTGCTGTCTGATTAAACTGCCTTCTTGTAACTAATGAGAACAAAACAGGAACATCTCACACTCCATGGGCTGAGCAGGAGGAAGAGCTGAGATGTTTCCAGGTCTTTCCAGAAGCTATCAAGGTCAGTCCTTGTTCAGGTTTGGCTAAACTCTAGGACCCACCTGGAGCTACTTGGGTATCATCTCATCCAGGTACCAAAACCTCAGGAGAAGCTCCTAAACTCTAAAGCAGCTTAACGGAACCAGATTTGATTCCAAGCAATTCTGGACGACCTCTGCAGGTCCACTTTTCATGTAAAAGGTTACCGAAGAGGTTTTGATATGATGGAGATGATGAGATGTTTCCTCAGTTACTCAATCTCAAGAACACAGCAAACCAAACCATGCTGACCCCAGATCAGACTAAAGCACACATGGAAACACCCACCCATATGACCACGCCTGATGATCATATGCAGCTCTGAAGAGTAAGAATGACCCTGGACCAGCATTCTTACTCTCTGGTGGAGGATCTAGATGTTGAGATGGCTCTACCACATTCATGTCTAGAGGTCTATCTACTCGAGCTACAAGGACAGGTGTACCTGCTCCAGTTGTGTGGACAGGGTGTGTATGTGGGTGGTCAGTTGGGTCAGCTGGTCCCTGTGGCGCTCCAGCTGGAGGGCGTGTGAAGATCTGAGCTCCTCCAGAACTTCTGAATGTTCCTCAGCCTGGGCGGCAAGCTCATACTGCAGCTGAGCCAACAGGGCCTGAGCTTCAGCTACACCGCCAACATATTCATCACCATCAGCTTCACCATCATCGCCAGAAGGACGAAGCACTGGAGCTTCTCTTCCAGGATCTTCTCTGGTAACTCCAGAATTACCTTGGTGGCCTTCACCAGAACCTTCTCTGGGATCACCACCACCAGCAGTGTGGTGTGAATGTCTGGAGATAGCTTCATCTTCTATGTCAGCTGAAGCACCTGAAGCTTTTTGTTGCATCTCAAGGATTTCATGTTTCTCCTCACTTCCATCATCAGCTTCATCATCTTCATCATCATCATCACCGTACTCAAGCTCCTCTGTGACAAAGATTAAAGCTTGCTCCTCATCAATTACCTTACATCTACCATCTTCATCACTGTGTTGGTCACCATGTTCCTCATGATGCTTCTCTTCATCAAGGTCAAGGGTCTCCTGAATCTCTTCTTCCTCTTCAGTCTGTGATTCCTGCTGTGGAGCCAGTCCGGAGTATTAGTCTATACTCTAAACTAGTGTTAGTCTATACTCTAAACTAGTGTCAGTCTATACTCTAATCCAGTGTTAGTCTATACTCTAATCCAGTGTTAGTCTATACTCTAAACTAGTGTTAGTCTATATGAGTCTATACTTGCTATACTCTAGTAAACTGTGTACATTAGATTTTTCTGCTGAACTAGAAAATGCCCAAGTCCTCAATTCATAACTTATAACATCTAACGTTCATATAGCAGTTAGTAAAGCGTGGGAACAAGATAGTTGTGCTAGTTCTGACTTAGTCAGACATTAGAATGAGATAGTCATGACATATTATGGCATGAGAGTGAGATAGTCGAGCTGTGACCAAGTATGGGAATGAGATAGTTAAGCTGTGACTTAGTAAGGTTTGGGAATGAGATAGTTAAACTGTGACTTAGTAAGGTTTGGAAATGAGATAGTTAAGCTGTGACTTAGTAAGGTAGAGGAATGAGATAGTTAAGCTGTGATTTAGTAAGGTATGGGAAAGAGATAGTAAAGCTGTTATTTAGTAAGGTAGAGGAAGGAGATAGTTAAGCTGTGACTTAGTAAGGTATGGGAAAGAGATAGTTAAGCTGTGACTTAGTAAGGTAGAAGAATGAGACAGTTAAGCTGTGACTTAGTAAGGTATGGGAAAGAGATAGTTAAGCTGTGACTTAGTAAGGTAGAAGAATGAGATAGTTAAGCTGTGACTTAGTAAGGTATGGGAAAGAGATAGTTAAGCTGTGACTTAGTAAGGTAGAGGAATGAGATAGTTAAGCTGTGACTTAGTAAGGTAGAGGAATGAGATAGTTAAGCTGTGACTTAGTAAGGTACGGGAATGAGATAGTTAAGCTGTGACTTAGTAAGGTATGGGAATGAGATAGCTAAGATGTGACTTAGTAAGGTACGGGAATGAGACAGTTAAGCTGTGACTTAGTAAGGTATGGGAATGACACAGTTAAGCTGTGACTTAGTAAGGTACGGGAATGAGACAGTTAAGCTGTGACTTAGTAAGGTTTGGGAATGAGACAGTTAAGCTGTGACTTAGTAAGGTATGGGAATAAGATAGTTAAGCTGTGACTTAGTAAGGTTTGGGAATGAGACAGTTAAGCTGTGACTTAGTAAGGTTTGGGAATGAGACAGTTAAGCTGTGACTTAGTAAGGTTTGGGAATGAGTTAAACTGTGACTTAGTAAGGTAGAGGAATGAGATAGTTAAGCTGTGATTTAGTAAGGTATGGGAATGAGACAGTTAAGCTGTGACTTAGTAAGGTATGGGAATGAGATACTTAAGCTGTGACTTAGTAAGGTATGGGAATGAGATAGTTAAGCTGTGACTTAGTAAGGTAGAGGAATGAGATAGTTAAGCTGTGATTTAGTAAGGTATGGGAATGAGATAGTTAAGCTGTGACTTAGTAAGGTAGAGGAATGAGATAGTTAAGCTGTGATTTAGTAAGGTATGGGAATGAGATAGCTAAGATGTGACTTAGTAAGGTTTGGGAATGAGATACTTAAGCTGTGACTTAGTAAGGTATGGGAATGAGATAGTTAAGCTGTGACTTAGTAAGGTAGAGGAATGAGATAGTTAAGCTGTGATTTAGTAAGGTATGGGAATGAGACAGTTACACTGTGACTTAGTAAGGTATGGGAAAGAGATAGTAAAGCTGTTATTTAGTAAGGTAGAGGAAGGAGATAGTTAAGCTGTGACTTAGTAAGGTATGGGAAAGAGATAGTAAAGCTGTTATTTAGTAAGGTAGAGGAAGGAGATAGTTAAGCTGTGACTTAGTAAGGTAGAAGAATGAGACAGTTAAGCTGTGACTTAGTAAGGTAGAGGAATGAGATAGTTAAGCTGTGACTTAGTAAGGTAGAGGAATGAGATAGTTAAGCTGTGACTTAGTAAGGTAGAGGAATGAGATAGTTAAGCTGTGACTTAGTAAGGTAGAGGAAGGAGATAGTTAAGCTGTGACTTAGTAAGGTATGGGAATGAGATAGTTAAGCTATGACTTAGTAAGGTATGGGAATGAGATAGCTAAGATGTGACTTAGTAAGGTACGGGAATGAGACAGTTAAGCTGTGACTTAGTAAGGTATGGGAATGACACAGTTAAGCTGTGACTTAGTAAGGTACGGGAATGAGACAGTTAAGCTGTGACTTAGTAAGGTTTGGGAATGAGACTGTTAAGCTGTGACTTAGTAAGGTATGGGAATAAGATAGTTAAGCTGTGACTTAGTAAGGTATGGGAATGAGACAGTTAAGCTGTGACTTAGTAAGGTTTGGGAATGAGACAGTTAAGCTGTGACTTAGTAAGGTTTGGGAATGAGACAGTTAAGCTGTGACTTAGTAAGGTTTGGGAATGAGTTAAACTGTGACTTAGTAAGGTATGGGAATGAGATATTTAAGCTGTGACTTAGTAAGGTATGGGAATGAGATAGTTAAGCTGTGACTTAGTAAGGTAGAGGAATGAGATAGTTAAGCTGTGATTTAGTAAGGTATGGGAATGAGATAGTTAAGCTGTGACTTAGTAAGGTAGAGGAATGAGATAGTTAAGCTGTGATTTAGTAAGGTATGGGAATGAGATAGCTAAGATGTGACTTAGTAAGGTTTGGGAATGAGATACTTAAGCTGTGACTTAGTAAGGTATGGGAATGAGATAGTTAAGCTGTGACTTAGTAAGGTAGAGGAATGAGATAGTTAAGCTGTGATTTAGTAAGGTATGGGAATGAGATAGTTAAGCTGTGACTTAGTAAGGTAGAGGAATGAGATAGTTAAGCTGTGACTGAGTAAGGTATGGGAATGAGATAGTTAAGCTGTGATTTAGTAAGGTATGGGAATGAGATAGTTAAGCTGTGTTAGTAAGGTATGGGAATAAGATAGTTAAGCTGTGACTTAGTAAGGTTTGGGAATGAGATAGCTAAGATGTGACTTAGTAAGGTACGGGAATGAGACAGTTAAGCTGTGACTTAGTAAGGTATGGGAATGACACAGTTAAGCTGTGACTTAGTAAGGTACGGGAATGAGACAGTTAAGCTGTGACTTAGTAAGGTTTGGGAATGAGACAGTTAAGCTGTGACTTAGTAAGGTATGGGAATAAGATAGTTAAGCTGTGACTTAGTAAGGTTTGGGAATGAGACAGTTAAGCTGTGACTTAGTAAGGTTTGGGAATGAGACAGTTAAGCTGTGACTTAGTAAGGTTTGGGAATGAGACAGTTAAGCTGTGACTTAGTAAGGTTTGGGAATGAGTTAAACTGTGACTTAGTAAGGTATGGGAATGAGATATTTAAGCTGTGACTTAGTAAGGTATGGGAATGAGATAGTTAAGCTGTGACTTAGTAAGGTAGAGGAATGAGATAGTTAAGCTGTGATTTAGTAAGGTATGGGAATGAGATAGTTAAGCTGTGACTTAGTAAGGTAGAGGAATGAGATAGTTAAGCTGTGATTTAGTAAGGTATGGGAATGAGATAGCTAAGATGTGACTTAGTAAGGTTTGGGAATGAGATACTTAAGCTGTGACTTAGTAAGGTATGGGAATGAGATAGTTAAGCTGTGACTTAGTAAGGTAGAGGAATGAGATAGTTAAGCTGTGATTTAGTAAGGTATGGGAATGAGATAGTTAAGCTGTGACTTAGTAAGGTAGAGGAATGAGATAGTTAAGCTGTGATTTAGTAAGGTTTGGGAATGAGATACTTAAGCTGTGACTTAGTAAGGTAGAGGAATGAGATACTTAAGCTGTGACTTAGTAAGGTATGGGAATGAGATAGTTAAGCTGTGATTTAGTAAGGTAGAGGAATGAGATAGTTAAGCTGTGACTGAGTAAGGTAGAGGAATGAGATAGTTAAGCTGTGATTTAGTAAGGTATGGGAATGAGATAGTTAAGCTGTGACTTAGTAAGGTAGAGGAATGAGATAGTTAAGCTGTGACTGAGTAAGGTATGGGAATGAGATAGTTAAGCTGTGATTTAGTAAGGTATGGGAATGAGATAGTTAAGCTGTGTTAGTAAGGTATGGGAAAGAGATAGTTAAGATGTGACATAGCATTAGAACTAGACAGTTAAGGTTCCTGCTGTAATGTGTTCTAAGAGAGTGGGGGAGAGTCTACAGGCAATGAGTGTAGAGAAGGGGGTTCTTCGTCATCATCTTCATCATCATCCTCCTCCTCGTTCAGATACTAACACTACCGGGCAGTGGAGGAAGCAGTGATCATCACTGAGAGCGGGTATGTGCGCTGAAGCAGTAAATACAGAATGAAAGCTGAACCAAACGGGGGCAACATACTACTGACCCCTCACGCTCAAACAGCAGCGCTGAAGTAACAATTATATCTCTCCAACTATAACGAGAACAGTCCCTTCAGCACTTTGTTTACAAACAAACACAGGAAACATCAACAAGACGCAGAGGAGTAAACAGCTGAAAACTCAGAACCGCTGTAGTTCAGCTTTTAATGCACTGCATGTAATTAGTACTGGTCTTCACGACTCTGGTATCACAGGAAACACTGGCAGCCTCTGTTCTGGAGCGAGCGCTAAAGGAGCAGCTGTGTTTAGAGAGCTAATGCTCCAGCGCCGTGTCTGTTATGAAACAGAGTCTCAGTGTTCTGACTCGGAGCTGCCTCCGAGTCTCTGATAATAACTCTCTGTTATAAATCAGAGGCGGCGTAACAGAGCCCCGAGCCCTCGGCTGAAGTCCATCACAGAGCTTCTCCTGCTGCACTATAATTAGCACCAGCACCAAATTAGCACCCGCATCAGCACGAGGGTCTCACGGGTGGTCTGAAAACACACCGCCGTCTCCTTCATCTCACCATCAGCCCTCTGTAGACGGAACCACACTGCGGGACCCCAGACCACCACACGGGGAAGCAGCAGTAATGCTAACGCTAGCAGCAAACCGCTGCCCCTGAACCACCACTCAGACTGAGCACTAAAGGTTCCCGCCTGGATCTTCAGATCAGATCAGATCAGGAAGTGTCAGGGAGAAAGTTGACTGGTTGTTTTTCGGAGAGGTAAGATAAAAAGCAGGGGAGCGAGGTCAGAGCGCCGGTTAACAGAATTATTAATACTGTAAATACTGTGAGTACTGTAAATACTGTGAGTACTGTAAATACTATGTAAAGACACAAGATGAAATCAAGTCGGTCCACCTCAACAAGACCACATCAACTAGTCCAGCTCAACCAGACCCCCTTAACCAGTCCACCTCAACAAGACTACATCAACCAGACCACCTCAACAGGTCTACCTCAACAGGTCCACATCGACCAGACCACCTCAACAGGTCTACCTCAACAGGTCCACCTCAACTAGTCCACCTCAACAAGACCACATCAACCAGACCACCTCAACTAGTCCAGCTTAACAAGACCACATCAACCAAACCACCTCAATAAGACCACATCAACCAGACCACCTTAACTAGTCCACCTCAACAGGTCCAACTCAATTAGACCACATCAACAGGTCCACCTCAACAAGACCACATCAACTAGTCAACCTCGATAAAACTACCTCAACAGGACCACCTTAACAAGATACCAAGCAGTGCATATCAATTAGACATCAGCCGGTCCCCCTCAACCAGTCATCAACCAGTCCACCTTATCCAGACATCAAACGGTCCACCTCAGCCCGTCCACCTCATGTACTTTTCTGTGCTAATGATCTCCTATTTTGGACAACTGTTAACCACGTGAACCCCACACAGCTGGTCACCAGCTCCAGCCGTGTTTACTCACCAGAACAGAACCGACACCATGCCTCCTCAGGCTCAGTCGGAGGGAGTGACCAAGTCCTGCACATACTACCACATACCTAACGCCTTTTGGCTTTTCTCCAGAGTTCTCTCTTTTGTTGTTGAGGCTCATGCTACCTCACCCTCAAGCTTCAGCTGCTTTCTCCTAAATTCACTCTTTCCACCAGAGAAAGAGAGAAGTCTAGCGTCCACGGAGGAATTCGTTCACTCAGACTTTTCTTTTTACCTACTGAGACTGTCTCAGAGTCATCCTGGAATTGAAATATCTTTGTCTGTGGTCTCCATCTACTACTCTTCCACTGGAATCCAGAAGATCAGGGAGAAACAGGACTGGGAGAAGATGATCTAAGCAGATGATAAGTGGAAGATTATGAAGACCTTAAGGTGCTTATTAGTGAAGGTAAAAGAAAAGATGGACCATCAGCTCAGTATGAAGGAGGTTAAAACGAGACTGATGGCATACAGTCTTTATCTACTCAAACCAATCATTAAAAACAAAGGACCCAGCACCCAACAAGCATCCCGGTACTAGCAGACCAGAGATGAAGAAGCTTGAAAAGATCTTCAAATGCAACAATTTGTTTCTGGGACAAACATCAGTCCAGGCTGAGGGGGTCTCTGTAGAAGCTGGTCAACAAACTAGCAAGCCAGGAAAACTATAGGCGCCTTTGGACTGGCAAAGACCTTCAAGAGAAGCTTGAAGCACATGACGCTTCACCTCTCACTGGAAGATCTGAAGCTCTTTGACTTGTTCTCAGAAGAACCAGTGCACGAGAAAAGAACGATACCGTTGAAGGTAAACGAAGAAGAGGAGGACAACCAGATCGACGGACACAACTGGTGGAATCAGAAACCAAACACTGAGGAGCCTCAAGAACCCCACAGAACACAGAGATCCTGGAGGAACACTGTCCACATGGACACCAGGAGTTGAAGTGATACACCTCCACAGAGAAAGATCAGGTACACAACTGGACTTTAAGACCCTCACTGTACCCCACCGTCCACTCCATCAGCTCCACTGAGCATACAGGAGCTCCACCTACAGACTGTAGATTATCTGATTCTCTGTATACTTTATTACTCTGTTCTTTAATGATCAGGACCCCCACAGGACCACCACAGAGCAGATACTATTAGGGTGGTGTGTTGGTGTGTCAGACCTGCCTCAGACCTGCCTCCACTGCTATGGAACTAGCCTTTACTGTTCTGAGCTGATAAATTCAGTAACTGAGCACCATCATCATCATCAGCTTGGGTATCAGGGGGGTTACCTGTGCACAGGTGCTGCGATAGGCTTCCAGCATCTCCAGCTGGTTCCTGAGCTGAAGAAGTTCCTCCTGCAGTCTCTCTTGCTCTCTGTCTCCGGCCTGCCTGCTGATCCGAGTCAGTTCGGTCTGCTGAGCGAACTCCACCGACATCTGCACGATCACCTGCAGCGAGGCACACAGAGGCAACCGTGCTGAGTAAGACCAGGACTGCCTCGCCCACTGCCTTCAGTTCAGGAACACGCTGGCCTCTTCTTCCCTGTCGAGTAACTACACACTACACTCGTCTGACTCGCTGATCTGATTCCGTAAATCTCTCTTAGCCTGATCTGAGTGAGAATTCTGAGAGTCAGCATAAACGCTCCTGAAGAATCAGTGTACTAACTCCTGTAGAGTCAGTATTAACAATACTGTAGAGTCAGTATTAACAGTACTGTAGAGTCAGTATTAAAATTACTATAGAGTCAGTATTAACAGTACTGTAGAGTCAGTATGAACAGTACTGTAGAGTTAGTATTAACAGTACTGTAGAGTCAGTATTAACAGTACTGTAGAGTCAGTATGAACAGTACTGTAGAGTCAGTATTAACAGTACTGTAGAGTCAGTATTAACAGTACTGTAGAGTCAGTATTAACAGTACTGTAGAGTCAGTGTGAACAGTACTGTAGAGTCAGTATTAACAGTACTGTAGAGTCAGTATTAACAGTACTGTAGAGTCAGTATTAACAGTACTGTAGAGTTAGTATTAACAGTACTGTAGAGTCAGTATTAACAGTACTGTAGAGTCAGTATGAACAGTACTGTAGAGTTAGTATGAACAGTACTGTGGAGTCAGTATTAACAGTACTGTAGAGTCAGTATTAACAGCACTGTAGAGTCAGTATTAACAGTACTGTAGAGTCAGTAATAACAGTACTGTAGAGTCAGTATGAACAGTACTGTAGAGTCAGTAATAACAGTACTGTAGAGTCAGTATGAACAGTACTGTAGAGTTAGTATGAACAGTACTGTAGAGTCAGTATTAACAGTACTGTGGAGTCAGTATTAACAGTACTGTAGAGTCAGTATTAACAGCACTGTAGAGTCAGTATTAACAGTACTGTAGAGTCAGTAATAACAGTACTGTAGAGTCAGTATGAACAGTACTGTAGAGTCAGTAATAACAGTACTGTAGAGTCAGTATGAACAGTACTGTAGAGTTAGTATGAACAGTACTGTAGAGTCAGTATGAACAGTACTGTAGAGTCAGTATTAACAGTACTGTAGAGTCAGTATTAACAGTACTGTAGAGTCAGTATTAACAGTACTGTAGAGTCAGTGTGAACAGTACTGTAGAGTCAGTATTAACAGTACTGTAGAGTCAGTATTAACAGTACTGTAGAGTCAGTATTAACAGTACTGTAGAGTTAGTATTAACAGTACTGTAGAGTCAGTATTAACAGTACTGTAGAGTCAGTATGAACAGTACTGTAGAGTTAGTATGAACAGTACTGTAGAGTCAGTATTAACAGTACTGTAGAGTCAGTATTAGCAGTACTGTAGAGTCAGTATTAGCAGTACTGTAGAGTCTGTATGAACAGTACTGTAGAGTCAGTATGAACAGTACTGTAGAGTCAGTATGAACAGTACTGAAAAGTCAGTATTAACAGTACTGTAGAGTCAGTATTAACAGTACTGTAGTCAGTATTAACAGTACTGTAGAGTCAGTATTAACAGTACTGTAGAGTTAGTATTAACAGTACTGTAGAGTCTGTATGAACAGTACTGTAGAGTCAGTATAAACAGTACTGAAAAGTCAGTATTAACAGTACTGTAGAGTCTGTATGAACAGTACTGTAGAGTCAGTATGAACAGTACTGTAGAGTCAGTAATAACAGTACTGAAAAGTCAGTATTAACAGTACTGTAGAGTCAGTATTAACAGTACTGTAGTCAGTATTAACAGTACTGTAGAGTCAGTATTAACAGTACTGTAGAGTCAGTATTAACAGTACTGAAAAGTCAGTATTAACAGTACTGTAGAGTCAGTATTAACAGTACTGTAGAGTCTGTATGAACAGTACTGTAGAGTTAGTATTAACAGTGCTGTAGAGTCTGTATGAACAGTACTGAAAAGTCAGTATGAACAGTACTGTAGAGTCTGTATGAACAGTACTGTAGAGTCTGTATGAACAGTACTGAAAAGTCAGTAAGAACAGTACTGTAGTCAGTATTAACAGTACTGTAGAGTCTGTATGAACAGTACTGAAAAGTCAGTATTAACAGTACTGTAGAGTCTGTATGAACAGTACTGAAAAGTCAGTAAGAACAGTACTGTAGAGTCAATATTAACAGTACTGTAGAGTCAGTATAAACAGTACTGAAGAGTCAGTATTAACAGTACTGTAGAGTCAGTATTAACAGTACTGTAGAGTCAGTATTAACAGTACTGTAGAGTTAATATTAACAGTACTGAAGAGTCAGTATTAACAGTACTGTAGAGTCAGTATTAACAGTACTGTAGAGTTAATATTAACAGTACTGTAGAGTCAGTATTAACAGTACTGTAGAGTCAGTATTAACAGTACTGAAAAGTCAGTATTAACAGTACTGTAGAGTAAGTATTAACAGTACTGAAAAGTCAGTATTAACAGTACTGTAGTCAGTATGAACAGTACTTTAGAGTCAGTATTAACAGTACGAACAGTCAGTAGAGTCAGTATGAACAGTACTGTAGAGTCAGTATGAACAGTACTGTAGAGTTAATATTAACAGTACTGTAGAGTCAGTATTAACAGTACTGTAGAGTTAATATTAACAGTACTGTAGAGTCAGTATTAACAGTACTGTAGAGTTAATATTAACAGTACTGTAGAGTCAGTATTAACAGTACTGTAGAGTCAGTATGAACAGTACTGTAGAGTCAGTATTAACAGTACTGTGGAGTCAGTATTAACAGTACTGTAGAGTCAGTATTAACAGCACTGTAGAGTCAGTATTAACAGTACTGTAGAGTCAGTAATAACAGTACTGTAGAGTCAGTATTAACAGTACTGTAGAGTTAATATTAACAGTACTGTAGAGTCAGTATGAACAGTACTGTAGAGTCAGTATTAACAGTACTGTGGAGTCAGTATTAACAGTACTGTAGAGTCAGTATTAACAGCACTGTAGAGTCAGTATTAACAGTACTGTAGAGTCAGTAATAACAGTACTGTAGAGTCAGTATGAACAGTACTGTAGAGTCAGTAATAACAGTACTGTAGAGTCAGTATGAACAGTACTGTAGAGTTAGTATGAACAGTACTGTAGAGTCAGTATTAACAGTACTGTGGAGTCAGTATTAACAGTACTGTAGAGTCAGTATTAACAGCACTGTAGAGTCAGTATTAACAGTACTGTAGAGTCAGTAATAACAGTACTGTAGAGTCAGTATGAACAGTACTGTAGAGTCAGTAATAACAGTACTGTAGAGTCAGTATGAACAGTACTGTAGAGTTAGTATGAACAGTACTGAAGAGTCAGTATTAACAGTACTGTAGAGTTAGTATTAACAGTACTGAAAAGTCAGTATTAACAGTACTGTAGAGTCAGTATGAACAGTACTGTAGAGTCAGTATGAACAGTACTGAAAAGTCAGTATGAACAGTACTGTAGTCAGTATTAACAGTACTGTAGAGTCTGTATGAACAGTACTGAAAAGTCTGTATGAACAGTACTGAAAAGTCAGTATGAACAGTACTGTAGTCAGTATTAACAGTACTGTAGACTCTATATGAACAGTACTGAAAAGTCAGTATGAACAGTACTGTAGTCAGTATTAACAGTACTGTAGAGTTAGTATTAACAGTACTGTAGAGTCTGTATGAACAGTACTGTAGAGTCAGTATGAACAGTACCGTAGAGTCAGTATTAACAGTACCGTAGAGTCAGTATTAACAGTACCGTAGAGTCTGTATGAACAGTACTGAAAAGTCAGTATGAACAGTACTGTAGTCAGTATTAACAGTACTGTAGAGTTAGTATTAACAGTACTGTAGAGTCAGTATTAACAGTACTGTAGAGTTAATATTAACAGTACTGTAGAGTCAGTATTAACAGTACTGTAGAGTCAGTATTAACAGTACTGAAAAGTCAGTATTAACAGTACTGTAGAGTCAGTATGAACAGTACTGTAGAGTCAGTATTAACAGTACTGTAGAGTCAGTATTAACAGTACTGAAAAGTCAGTATTAACAGTACTGTAGAGTCAGTATGAACAGCACTGTAGAGTCAGTATTAACAGTACTGTAGAGTCAGTATGAACAGTACTGTAGAGTCAGTATTAACAGTACTGTAGAGTCCGTATTAACAGTACTGTAGAGTCAGTATTAACAGCACTGAAAAGTCAGTATTAACAGTACTGTAGAGTCAGTATTAACAGTA
>JAJQXZ010000032.1:102500-112500 GCA_021613375.1 Megaleporinus macrocephalus | reverse complement strand
AATACTACACCTACACCTAAACCTAACCCTAACCTTAACCTCTGTACCTTATATAATACTACATCTAAACCTAACCCTAATCTTAACCTCAGTACCTTATATAATACTACACCTACACCTACACCTAAACCTAACCCTAACCTTAACCTCTGTACCTTATATAATACTACATCTAAACCTAACCCTAATCTTAACCTCAGTACCTTATATAATACTACACCTACACCTAAACCTAACCTTAATCTTAACCTTAGGACCTTATATAATACTACACCTAAACCTAAACCTAACCCTAATCTTAACCTCAGTACCTTATATAATACTACACCTAAACCTAACCCTAATCTTAATCGTAGAACCACAAAGACTAATTTTCTGCTCTACTAGATTTTTTTTTTAAAATCTTGATGTTTGGAGAAAATGACGGGTCCTAAAGTGAGGACCAGAAAAATGTCCTCACGTTACCAAAAAAATCAGACTGTACTAGACTAGTGACGTCCTCACAACTACACCTCTACAAGAACATATATATATACACACCTCAATACATCAATAAACACACACACACACAAACACACACCACAATACATCAACACACACACACACACACACACACCCCAATACATCAAAAAAAAACACACACACACATACACACACACACACACCCTAATACAACACACACACACACACACACACACCCCAATACATCAACAAACAAACACACACACACATACACACACACACACCCTAATACAACACACACACACACACACACCCCAATACATCAATAAACACACACACATACACACACACCCCAATACATCAATAAACACACACACATACACACACACCCCAATACATCAACAAACACACACACACACACACACACACCCCAATACATCAACAAACACACACACACACCCCAATACATCAACAAACACACACACACCCCAATACATCGATAAACACACACACACATACACAGACCCCAATACAACACACACACACACACACAGTCCCCAATACATCAACACACACACACCCCAATACATCAACACACAAACACACACACCCCAATACATCAAAACACACACACACACCCCAATACATCAATAAACACACACACATACACAGACACACACCCCAATACAACACACACACACACATACACACACCCCAATACATCAACAAACACACACACACATACCCCAATACATCAATAAACACACACACATACATACAACCTAATACATCAACAAACACACACACACACATACACAGACACACACCCCAATACAACACACACACACACACACATACACACACCCCAATACATCAACACACACACCCCAATACAACACACACATACACACACCCCAATACATCAACAAACACACACACACATACCCCAATACATCAATAAACACACACACATACACACAACCTAATACATCAACAAACACACACACACACACATACACAGACACACACCCCAATACAACACACACACACACACATACACACACCCCAATACATCAACACACACACCCCAATACATCAATAAACACACACACATACACACAACCTAATACATCAACAAACACACACACACACATACACAGACACACACCCCAATACAACACACACACACACACATACACACACCCCAATACATCAACACACACACCCCAATACAACACACACACACACATACACACACCCCAATACATCAACAAACACACACACACACATACCCCAATACATCAATAAACACACACACATACACACAACCTAATACATCAACAAACACACACACACACACACATACACAGACACACAACCCAATACAACACACACACACACACACATACACACACCCCAATACATCAACACACACACCCCAATACATCAATAAACACACACACATACACACAACCTAATACATCAACAAACACACATACACCCCAATACATCAATAAACACACACACACACCCCAATACATCAATAAACACACACACACACACACATACACAGACACACACCCCAATACAACACACACACACACCCCAATACAACACACACACACACCCCAATACATTAACACACACACATACACACACCCCAATACATCAACAAACAAACACACATACACACACACACCAATACATCAATAAACACACACACACACCCACATACACACACACACACCCAATACATCAACACACACACATATACACACACACACCCCAATACAACACACACACACCCAATACATCAACCCCCACACACACACCAATACATCAACACACACACACACACACACACCCCAATACAACACACACACACACACACCCAATACAACACACACACACACACCCCAATACAACACACACACACACACACCCCAATACAACACACACACACACACACCCCAATACAACACACACACACACACACACACCCCAATACATCAACACACACACACATACACACACACACACACCCCAATACAACACACACACACACCCCAATAGATCAACAAAAACAAACACACACACACACACACACACCCCAATACATTAACAAACACACACACACACCCCAATACATCAACAAACACACACACACATACCCCAATACATCAATAAACACACACACACACACACACACACACACACACACACACACAGACACACACCCCAATACAACACACACACACACACACCCCAATACAACACACACACACACACCCCAATACATCAACACACACACCCCAATACATCAACAAACACACCCCAATACATCAACACACACACACACACATACATACACACACCCCAATACATCAACAAACACACACACACACACACCAATACATCAATAAACACACACACACACACACACACACCCTAATACAACACACACACACACCACAATACATCAACACACACACACACACACACACCAATACATCAATAAACACACACACACACACATACACAGACCCCAATACAACACACACACACACACACCCCAATACATAAATAAACACACACACACACACATACACAGACACACTCCCCAATACAACACACACACACACATACACCCCAATACAACACACACACACACACACACATCCCAATACATCAACACACACACACACACCCCAATACATCAACACACACACACACACCCCAATACATCAACACACACACACACACATGCACAGACACACCCCAATACATCAACACACACACACACACACACACACCCCAATACAACACATACACACACACACACCCCAATACATCAACACCCACACACCCCAATACATCAACAAAAACACACACACACACACACATACACCCCAATACAACACACACACACACACACACACACACCCCAATACAACACACACACACCCCAATACATCAACACACACACACACACACCCCAATACATCAACACACACACACACACACACCCCAATACATCAACACACACACACACATGCACAGACACACCCCAATACATCAACACACACACACACACACACACACACACACACCCCAATACAACACATACACACACACACACACACCCCAATACATCAACACCCACACACCCCAATACATCAACAAAAACACACACACACACACACATACACCCCAATACAACACACACACACACACACACACACACACACACCCCAATACAACACACACACACCCCAATACATCAACAAACACACACACACCCCAATACATCAACAAACACACACACACACACATATACACTCACACACCCTAATACAACACACACACCCCAATACATCAACAAACACACACACAAACACACACACACACACACACACCCCAATACATCAACAAACAAACACACACACACACACACACACACACACCCCAATACATCAACAAACAAACACACACACACACACACACACCCCAATACATCATGACACACACACACACACAGAGTGGAGATTAGAAAAGGCTCATACTGACCTGGAAGAGTTCTGCCCCCTGCTGGACATGCGGAGAATCACCCGGAACACTGCAAAAGCACATACAGTGTAGTTAGGTTCTCCCACAATGCACTTCTCTATGTCTCCATCAGGAGAGAAGAGCACTGACCACCGCAGGGCAGGTTCTACTGGACTGACCCGCCTCTCCTCATTAGATCATTAAGATCTTAAATTTTCCTGCAGACTCTCGCACACACACTCTCGCACACACACTCTCACACACACACAAACTCACAAGAGGCTGAATGTCCTGTAGTGAAGAGCTGGTACTCTTATCAGACAGCAGAGGGCAGCAAACACCAAAACTATACTAAATAAACTATACTAAACAATACTATACAATACTAAACAATACTATACTAAACTCCTAATAAACTATACTAAACATTACTTATACTAAATAAATAAACACCACAACAACTCCTAATAAACTATACTAAACATTACTCATCCTAAAAAAACACCACAACAACTCCTACTAAACTATACTAAACATTACTCATCCTAAATAAATAAACACCACAACAACTCCAAATAAACCATACTAAACAATACTCATCCTAAATAAATAAACACCACAACAACTCCTACTAAACTATACTAAACATTACTCATCCTAAATAAATAAACACCACAACAACTCCAAATAAACCATACTAAACATTACTCATCCTAAATAAATAAACACCAAAACAACCCCTAATAAACTATACTAAACAATACTCATCCTAAATAAATAAACACCAAAATAACTCCTACTAAACTATACTAAACATTACTCATCCTAAATAAACACCACAACAACTCCTACTAAACTATACTAAACATTACTCATCCTAAATAAATAAACACCACAACAACTCCTACTAAACTATACTAAACATTACTCATCCTAAATAAACACCACAACAACTCCTACTAAACTATACTAAACATTACTCATCCTAAATAAACACCACCATCTCCATAACACAAACACTGAACAATGTACTGACTTAAATTTTGTATTAATATTATTTCATATTAACTTGGTACTGATGTGTGTAACCCGTAGTGAACGGTGGTGTTTAGTGTGTGTAGTGATTGTGTACTGATTTAAACTGTGTATTAGTGATATGTAGTACGTACTGATGTGTGTAACCCGTAGTGAACGGTGGTGTTTAGTGTGTGTAGTGATTGTGTACTGATTTAAACTGTGTATTAGTGATATGTAGTACGTACTGATGTGTGTAACCCGTAGTGATTGGTGATGTTTAGTGTAGGTGTGTAGTGATTGTGCTGTCTGAGATACAGAGATCTTGTTCCAGTCAGAGATCTCCTCATAGTTACTACCAGTAATGATGACGATGATGGTGATGATGGAGATGATGGTGATCTGTTGTATTCAATAGGGTCAGTGAAGTGTAACTCCTACCTGTAGATGACCTCTGCTCCGGTCAGTTCCTGCAGTCGGTTCTGTAGGAGGTTTATTTCGTTCCTGTAGCATTCCTCAGTCTCCTCGGCCTGCTGGCTGTAATAGCTCCTCAGACGCTGGATCTCCTGCCTGTGCTGCTGCTCCTGAAGCTCCTGCTGCTCCTGGAACTCCAGCCTCAACCTCCTGTCCACGTCCCGGTCCATATCCCAGCTGGACGAGTGGTCATAGACTTCTTCTTTTTGTTCTACATAAACAGAGAACAATCAAAAAACAGCTGGACCCCCGTTACCAACACCTGCCTCACTTGACCACTGGACTCTTGTGTGGAGTAAAGCTCCGCCACTGGACTCTAGAGTGATTATCTTCGGGAATCTGTTTTTGGTGGATGAAACCTGGAGATGTTACCTAACAGAATGTAGCAATACAGTTTGGTGGAGGGGGGATAATAGTCTGGGGGGTTCAAGATTTGGGCTCGGAACCTCAGTTCCAGTAAAGAAGATGTAAGTGCTACAGTAAAGTTTGGTGGAGGGGGATAATGGTTTGGGGGGCGTTTCAGGGTTTGGCCTCAGACCCTCAGTTCCAATGAAGGTGATGTTAGTGCTAAAGTAAAGTTTGGTGGAGGGGGGATAATGGTCTGGGGGTGTTTCAGGGTTTGGATTCGGACCCTCAGTTCCAGTGAAAGTGATGTTAGTGCTACGGTAAAGTTTGGTGGAGGGGGGATAATGGTTTGGGGGGCGTTTCAGGGTTTGGACTCAGACACTCAGTTCCAGTGAAAGTGATGGTAATGCCGCAGTAAAGTTTGGTGGAGGGGGAATAATGGTCTGGGAGTGGTTCAGGGTTTGGGCTCCGACACTCAGTTCCAGTGATGGTGATGTTAGTGCTACAGCAAAGTTTGGTGGAAGGGGGATAATGGTCTGGGGGTGTTTCAGGATTTGGATTCAGACACTCAGTTCCAGTGAAAGTGATGTTACTGCTGCAGTAAAGTTTGTTGGAGGGGGGATAATGGTCTGGAGGTGTTTCAGGGTTTGGACTCAAACACTCAGTTCCAGTGATGGTGATGTTAGTGCTACAGCAAAGTTTGGTGGAGAGGGGATAATGGTCTGGGGGTGTTTCAGGGTTTGGACTCAAACACTCAGTTCCAGTGAAAGTGATGTTAGTGCTACGGTAAAGTTTGGTGGAGGGGGGGTAATGGTTTGGGGGGGCGTTTCAGGGTTTGGACTCAGACACTCAGTTCCAGTGAAAGTGATGTAACTGCTGCAGTAAAGTTTGTTGGAGGGGGGATAATGGTCTGGGGGTGTTTCAGGGTTTGGACTCGAACCCTCAGTTCCAGTGAAGGTGATGTTAGTTGTTAATGGTTTCGTAATGGGACATCCAACAAGCTCATATAGGTGGGATGGTCAGGTGTCCACATTCATTTGGCCATACTGTAGGAGTGTGCGTATGTGTATGTCAGTAGAACGTGTAGTAAGGTGGTATATTTACGGTTAAGAGGTGTTCCGGCAGTGCTGGGTCTGTGGACGTCCTCTTTCCTCACCGTCTGATCATCACACACCATCTGGACACGGATTCAGAACATATTGTCTTTTTCACATACACCACATCACACATTCATATATACACACATACAGCCAGAACGAGTGGGAGGAACGTGTCTGGGCCTTATTTACACAGTCTGTGGGCCTTCAGAACGTGTTTTCTTTCACAGTCTTTAAGTTCTAGATAACCAGGTTTAACCAGGTAAACAGGAGATACAAACTCCAAAGTACTAGATAACTATGTTGGGCTATATGATAGTAAGACCTGAGACAATTTAACACAATTACACACAAACAGGTTCTAGGCATTACCCAAGTAAACAAGAGGTACAAACGCCGAAGGACTAGATAACTATTTAGGCTATATGATAGTACGATCTGAGACAATATAACTAAACTACAAAAAGCAAGTTCTAGATAAAAACGGACAAAACATAAGGTGAATCTCCAATGTACTAGATCATTATTTTGAGTTATATGACAGTAACATCTGAGAGAGGATTATGAGTTCCAAAGCAGTACCACTAAGTTACACTGGAATGCTCAAAGGTTCTAGATATTAGGAGTATGTGTATGGGGTAAAATCTCCAAAATAATAGACAATTATTTTGTCTTGCATGAAGGAACAAACAGATCAATATTACAGTTAATCTATTAGTAATTTGCAGTGATCTATAAGTAATTTGCAGTAATCTATTAGTAATTTGCAGTAATCTATTAGTAATTAGCAGTGATCTATTAGTAATTAGCAGTAATCTATTAGTAATTTGCAGTGGTATATTAGTAATTTGCAGTGGTCTATTAGTAATTAGCAGTGGTCTATTAGTAATTTGCAGTAATCTATTAGTAATTTGCAGTGGTATATTAGTAATTTGCAGTGGTCTATTAGTAATTAGCAGTGATCTATTAGTAATTAGCAGTGGTCTATTAGTAATTAGCAGTGGTCTATTAGTAATTTGCAGTAATCTATTAGTAATTTGCAGTGATCTATTAGTAATTAGCAGTGATCTATTAGTAATTTGCAGTGATCTATTAGTAATTTGCAGTGGTCTATTAGTAATTTGCAGTGATCTATTAGTAATTTGCAGTGATCTATTAGTAATTAGCAGTGATCTATTAGTAATTTGCAGTGGTCTATTAGTAATTTGCAGTGATCTATTAGTAATTTGCAGTGATCTATTAGTAATTTGCAGTGATCTATTAGTAATTTGCAGTAATCTATTAGTAATTTGCAGTAATCTATTAGTAATTAGCAGTAATCTATTAGTAATTTGCAGTGATCTATTAGTAATTTGCAGTGGTCTATTAGTAATTTGCAGTGATCTATTAGTAATTTGCAGTAGTCTATAAGTAATTTGCAGTAATCTATTAGTAATTTGCAGTAAACTATTAGTAATTTGCAGTGATCTATTAGTAATTTGCAGTGTTCTATTAGTAATTTGCAGTGTTCTATTAGTAATTAGCAGTAATCTATTAGTAATTTGCAGTAATCTATTAGTAATTAGCAGTAATCTATTAGTAATTTGCAGTAATCTATTAGTAATTTGCAGTAAACTATTAGTAATTTGCAGTGATCTATTAGTAATTTGCAGTGATCTATTAGTAATTTGCAGTGAGTTAGTCTCGCTGTGTCCCCGAGTAGAAAACATGATTACTTTAAAGAACAAATTGATTAACGACGGTTACAGAAGATCCTTCACCTGAATCATCTGCCTGCAGTCGTCTGACAGCCCCTCATTAAACCTCCGGCACCTGGGGTCCTCTGTGGAGCCCGAAGACAAACACAGGACATTATAACGCAAATCAATAACATCCACTCTGAACAGGCGGGAGTCACATGGGACGCTGTTTGGGCTTCAGAAGGGAAGAGTGGAGCGTTCTCAGAAGCTCTGAGCTCTAAACGCAAAAGCTTTCATGTTCAAAGTGAGCTAAGAGATGAGTAATCCTCCCCCAGCGGCCCACCAGACCATTAATAATGGATCAAACCCACCAGTGCCCAGCTAAAGGTTCTGCATGCTAGACACCACTCACCTGTGGACTCACCTTCTACCTGCCCCACACTCACCTGTAGCTTCATTTCTGACCTGCAATCGCACTTGCATGCACCCTTGGCCCACTTACCTCACTCTTGTGTACCCTCACCCCATTCAGTTCGCCCCTTAACCCACTTGCCTCTACTCATGCCCCACTAGCTTGTCCCTTCACAAAATGTTGCTTCTACCCTCACCTTACTCACCTGTACACTCTTGCCCCACTCACCTATACCTTCACAGCACTCATCCACCTCAGATATACCCTCATCCCACGTGCCTGTACCCTCGTCCCACTTGCCTGTACCCTCATCCCACTTGCCTGTACCCTCATCCCACTTGCCTGTACCCTCGTCCCACTTGCCTGTACCCTCGTCCCACTAGCCTGTACCCTCGTCCCACTAGCCTGTACCCTCGTCCCACTTGCTTTTTACTGTCGTCCAATTCACTTGTACCCTAATGTTACTCACCTGTACCTTCATGGCACTTTTCTAACTCGCTTGTACCCTCATCTTACTAAGCTATACATTTACCCCCACTCGACTGTGCCCTTCTCCCACTCGACTGTACCCTTCTCCCACTCGACTGTACCCTTCTCCCACTCGACTGTACCCTTCTCCCACTCGACTGTACCCTTCTCCCACTCGACTGTACCCTTCTCCCACTCGACTGTACCCTTCTCCCACTCGACTGTACCCTTCTCCCACTCGACTGTACCCTTCTCCCACTCGACTGTACCCTTCTCCCACTCGACTGTACCCTTCTCCCACTCGACTGTACCCTTCTCCCACTCGACTGTACCCTTCTCCCACTCGACTGTACCCTTCTCCCACTCGACTGTACCCTTCTCCCACTCGACTGTACCCTTCTCCCACTCGACTGTACCCTTCTCCCACTCGACTGTACCCTTCTCCCACTCGACTGTACCCTTCTCCCACTCGACTGTACCCTTCTCCCACTCAATTGTACCCT
>JAJQXZ010000032.1:85000-97500 GCA_021613375.1 Megaleporinus macrocephalus | reverse complement strand
ACACACTAATACTAATACACACACACACTAATACACACACACTGATACTAATACACACACACACTGATACTAATACACACACACACACACACACACTAATACTAATATACACACAAACACACACTAATACTAATACACACACACTAATACTAATATATACACACACACACACACTAATACTAATATACACACACACTAATACTAATACACACACACACTAATACTAATACACACACACACTAATACTAATACACACACACACACTAATACACACACTAATACTAATACACACACACACTAATATACACACACACACACTAATACTAATACACACACACTAATACACACACACTAATACTAATATACACACACACACTATTACTAATATACACACACACACTAATACACATATACACACACACACACACACACTAATACACACACACACACACATACACACACACACACTAATACTAAAACACACACACACACACACACACACAAATACTAATATACACACACACTAATACTAATACAAACACATACACACACACACTAATACACACACACATATAAAATAATACTAATACACACACATACACACTAATACTAATACACACACACACACACACACACTAACCCACACACACACACTTATACACACACACACACTAACCCACACACACACACACACACACTAACACACACACACACACACACACACACACACACTCACACTCACACTCACACTCACCCCGCTGCAGAGTGAGAGGGAGGTGCTCAGTGTGTGTGTGAGATGATGGAGAGAGTTTCTCTGGTCTGTTTTTTCCTCTATCGCTCATACGTTTCCTTCACCGCCCGAGTGTGTGTGTGTGTGTGTGTGTGTGTGTGTTTGAGTGTGAGTGTTTGTGTTCGAGTGTGTGTGCGTGCGAGTGAGTGTGTCTGTGTGTGTGTGTACCTGCTTCTCCTGCGTCTCCGTGGCGACGCCGCCACCGCTGCCGCTGCTGAGAGAGTGTGCTGTCTGCGCGGTGAACAGAGCCGATTCTCTCTCTCTGTCTGTCAGAGTGAGGGGTGGAGCGAGGAGATCCTCCACAGGTACCGCCTCGACCTCCTCCTCCACCTCCTCATCCTCCTCCTCCTTCTGCTCCTCCTGCTCTGACAGCATCTGCTCTGCCTGCTGCAGGACAGCGAGTCGATCCTGCTCTGCACGCCTGAGGAGATAAACCAGAGACTATCAATACATACTCTCACTAAAACTATACACACTGCAGTATATACTCTCACTAACACTATACACATTACAGTATATACTCTCACTAACACTATACACACTGCAGTATATACTCACTAACACTATACACATTACAGTATATACTCTCACTAACACTATACACATTACAGTATATACTCTCACTAACACTATACACACTGCAGTATATACTCTCACTAACACTATACACATTACAGTATATACTCTCACTAACACTATACACATTACAGTATATACTCTCACTAAAACTATACACACTGCAGTATATACTCTCACTAACACTATACACATTACAGTATATACTCTCACTAAAACTATACACACTGCAGTATATACTCTCACTAACACTATACACATTACAGTATATACTCTCACTAACACTATACACACTGCAGTATATACTCTCACTAACACTATACACATTACAGTATATACTCTCACTAACACTATACACATTACAGTATATACTCTCACTAACACTATACACATTACAGTATATACTCTCACTAACACTATACACATTACAGTATATACTCTCACTAACACTATACACACTGCAGTATATACTCTCACTAACTACACACTGCAGTATATACTCTCACTAACACTATACACATTACAGTATATACTCTCACTAACACTATACACACTGCAGTATATACTCTCACTAACACTATACACATTACAGTATATACTCTCACTAACACTATACACATTACAGTATATACTCTCACTAACACTATACACACTGCAGTATATACTCTCACTAACACTATACACACTGCAGTATATACTCTCACTAACACTATACACACTGCAGTATATACTCTCACTAACACTATACACATTACAGTATATACTCTCACTAACACTATACACACTGCAGTATATACTCTCACTAACACTATACACACTGCAGTATATACTCTCACTAACACTATACACATTACAGTATATACTCTCACTAACACTATACACACTGCAGTATATACTCTCACTAACACTATACACACTGCAGTATATACTCTCACTAACACTATACACATTACAGTATATACTCTCACTAACACTATACACACTGCAGTATATACTCTCACTAACACTATACACATTACATTATATACTCTCACTAACACTATACACACTGCAGTATATACTCTCACTAAAACTATACACGCTGCAGTATATACTCTCACTAACACTATACACACTGCAGTATATACTCTCACTAACACTATACACACTGCAGTATATACTCTCACTAACACTATACACATTACAGTATATACTCTCACTAACACTATACACATTACAGTATATACTCTCACTAAAACTATACACACTGCAGTATATACTCTCACTAACACTATACACATTACAGTATATACTCTCACTAACACTATACACATTACACTATATACTCTCACTAACACTATACGCACTGCAGTATATACTCTCACTAACACTATACACATTACAGTATATACTCTCACTAAAACTATACACACTGCAGTATATACTCTCACTAACACTATACACATTACAGTATATACTCTCACTAAAACTATACACACTGCAGTATATACTCTCACTAACACTATACACATTACAGTATATACTCTCACTAACACTATACACACTGCAGTATATACTCTCACTAACACTATACACATTACAGTATATACTCTCACTAACACTATACACATTACAGTATATACTCTCACTAACACTACACACATTACAGTATATACTCTCACTAACACTACACACACTGCAGTATATACTCTCACTAACACTACACACTGCAGTATATACTCTCACTAACACTATACACATTACAGTATATACTCTCACTAACACTATACACACTGCAGTATATACTTTCACTAACACTATACACACTGCAGTATATACTCTCACTAACACTATACACATTACAGTATATACTCTCACTAACACTATACACATTACAGTATATACTCTCACTAACACTATACACACTGCAGTATATACTCTCACTAACACTATACACACTGCAGTATATACTCTCACTAACACTATACACACTGCAGTATATACTCTCACTAACACTATACACATTACAGTATACACTCTCACTAACACTATACACACTGCAGTATATACTCTCACTAACACTATACACACTGCAGTATATACTCTCACTAACACTATACACATTACAGTATATACTCTCACTAACACTATACACACTGCAGTATATACTCTCACTAACACTATACACACTGCAGTATATACTCTCACTAACACTATACACATTACAGTATATACTCTCACTAACACTATACACACTGCAGTATATACTCTCACTAACACTATACACATTACATTATATACTCTCACTAACACTATACACACTGCAGTATATACTCTCACTAAAACTATACACGCTGCAGTATATACTCTCACTAACACTATACACACTGCAGTATATACTCTCACTAACACTATACACACTGCAGTATATACTCTCACTAACACTATACACATTACAGTATATACTCTCACTAACACTATACACATTACAGTATATACTCTCACTATCGCTATACACACTGCAGTATATACTCTCACTAACACTATACACACTGCAGTATATACTCTCACTAACACTATACACATTACAGTATATACTCTCACTAACACTATACACACTGCAGTATATACTCTCACTAACACTATACACACTGCAGTATATACTCTCACTAACACTATAGACATTACAGTATATACTCTCACTAACACTATACACACTGCAGTATATACTCTCACTATCGCTATACACACTGCAGTATATACTCTCACTAACGCTATACACACTGCAGTATATACTCTCACTAACGCTATACACCCTGCAGTATATACTCTCACTATCGCTATACACACTGCAGTATATACTCTCACTAACACTATACACATTACAGTATATACTCTCACTAACACTATACCCACTGTAGTATATACTCTCACTAACACTATACACACTGCAGTATATACTCTCACTAACACTATACACATTACAGTATATACTCTCACTAACACTATACACACTGCAGTATATACTCTCACTAACGCTACACACATTGCAGTATATTCTCTAACAATATACACACTGCAGTATATACTGTCACTAACACTATACACACTGCAGTATATACTCTCATTAACACTATACACACTGCAGTATATACTCTCACTAACACTATACACACTGCAGTATATACTCTTACTAACACTATACACACTGCAGTATATACTATCACAAAAACTATACACACTGCAGTACATACTCTCACTAACGCTATACACACTGCAGTATATACTCTAAAACTATACACACTGCAGTATATACTCTCACTAACACTATACACACTGAGAGTATATACTCTAAAACTATACACACTGCAGTATATACTCTCACTAACGCTATACACACTGCAGTACATACTCTCACTAACACTATACACACTGCAGTACATACTCTCACTAACTCTATACACACTGCAGTATATACTCTCACTAACGCTATACACACTGCAGTATATACTCTAACAATATACACACTGCAGTATATACTGTCACTAACACTATACACACTGCAGTATATACTCTCATTAACACTATACACACTGCAGTATATACTCTCACTAACACTATACACACTGCAGTATATACTCTCACTAACACTATACACATTACAGTATATACTCTCATTAACACTATACACACTGCAGTATATACTCTCATTAACACTATACACACTGCAGTATATACTCTCACTAACACTATACACACTGCAGTATATACTGTCACTAACACTATACACACTGCAGTATATACTCTCATTAACACTATACACACTGCAGTATATACTCTCACTAACGCTATACACACTGCAGTATATACTCTAACAATATACACACTGCAGTATATACTGTCACTAACACTATACACACTGCAGTATATACTCTCATTAACACTATACACACTGCAGTATATACTCTCACTAACGCTATACACACTGCAGTACATACTCTTACTAACACTATACACACTGCAGTACATACTCTCACTAACTCTATACACACTGCAGTATATACTCTCACTAACACTATACACACTGCAGTATATACTCTCATTAACACTATACACACTGCAGTATATACTCTCACTAACACTATACACACTTCAGTATATATTCTCACTAACACTATACTCACTGAGAGTATATACTCTCACTAACACTATATGCACTGGGTATACACTCTCACTAACACTATACACCCTGCAGTATATACTCTCACTAACACTATACACACTGCAGTATATACTCTCACTAACACTATACACCCTGCAGTATATACTCTCTCACTAACACTATACGCCCTGCAGTATATACTCTCTCACTAACACTATACGCCCTGCAGTATATACTCTCACTAACACAACACACCCTAACACTATACAACCTGCAGTATATACTCTCACTAACACTATACACACTGCAGTATATACTCTCACTAACGCTATACACCCTGCCACTGTTCTACTCCGTCTTACATTAAACGTCCTGCTGTTACTCTAACGCTATACGTCCTGCTGTTACTCTAACGCTATACATCCTGCTGTTACTCTAACGTTATACGTCCTGCTGTTATACTCTAACTCTATATGTCCTGCTGTTATACTCTAACGCTATATGTCCTGCTGTTACTCTAACGCTATACGTCCAGCTGTTATACTCTAACTCTATATGTCCTGCTGTTATACTCTAACGCTATATGTCCTGCTGTTACTCTAACGCTATACGTCCAGCTGTTATACTCTAACTCTATATGTCCTGCTGTTACTCTAACGCTATATGTCCTGCTGTTACTCTAACGCTATACGTCCAGCTGTTATACTCTAACTCTATATGTCCTGCTGTTATACTCTAACGCTATATGTCCTGCTGTTACTCTAACGCTATACGTCCTGCTGTTATACTCTAACTCTATATGTCCTGCTGTTATACTCTAACGCTATATGTCCTGCTGTTACTCTAACGCTATACGTCCAGCTGTTATACTCTAACTCTATATGTCCTGCTGTTATACTCTAACGCTATATGTCCTGCTGTTACTCTAACGCTATACGTCCAGCTGTTATACTCTAACGCTATATGTCCTGCTGTTACTCTAACGCTATATGTCCTGCTGTTACTCTAACGCTATACGTCCAGCTGTTATACTCTAACTCTATATGTCCTGCTGTTACTCTAACGCTAAACGTCCCGCTGTTACTCTAACGCTATATGTCCTGCTGTTACTCTAACGCTATACGTCCAGCTGTTATACTCTAACTCTATATGTCCTGCTGTTACTCTAATGCTATACGTCCTGCTGTTACTCTAACGCTATACGTCCTGCTGTTACTCTAACGCTATACATTCTGCTGTTACTCTAACGCTATACGTCCTGCTGTGATACTCTAACGCTATACGTCCTGCTGTTACTCTAACGCTATACGTCCTGCTGTTACTCTAATGTTATACGTCCTGCTGTGATACTCTAACGCTATACGTCCTGCTGTTACTCTAACGCTATACGTCCTGCTGTTACTCTAACGCTATATAGTCTGGCAGTTTGTTACCGTACGTGACTCAGACTCGTCCAGAGCGTTTGTTAAATTTGTAAAACCAGCGTGTCTGTAACACTACTAAAAGATAAAGGAAGCATGCAGTGCTGCCATGGCAAATAGCCCCGCCCTCAACCGGCTATTAGCCGCCGCGCTGAAAGTGACCGGAATCGAGCGGTCCATCTCTCGTCCTCAGCTCCTCACAAATCTCCAAAACAAGCTATGAATGTTAAAATGAACCGACAGTGAAAAACTTGAATACTTACAAACACCTGACCAAATAGTTTTGGGATATTCTTTCTATGAACTTTCACATCAAAACGATCTACTCGTTCTCTAATAACACCATACGCTAGACTTCTCTGCAGGAACCGTTATCAATAATAACCAATAATCAGACGTGCATGAAGGTGTGTATATTTAGAGCTGTGTCTGATGCTAAGCTGTACTTGGCTGGTGAGCTGCCGGCTTCATATTCTCAATAAATAATCAATACCTGTAAATAAACACCTTACACACACAGCAAATCATCATCAGCACCCGTCCTACCTCGAGCTGCGAAGTGCCTTAAGTTCCTCCTCCAGCGCCGTGATCTGGAGATGATGATCCTGCATGGAGCAAACACCAACATCCTCCTGCTGCTTCTGTTGTAGGGCTTCCAGTTCTCTCTCCAGAGCTTCGTTCTTCATCACAGTCTCCTTCACCTCGTCCCTCAGGGCACAGAGTTCTTCTTCCTTCTGCTCAGCTCGCTCCACAAGCTCCACTTTCTCCACCACTACCCTCTGGAGCTCCATCTCCTTCTGTTTCAGAAGCTCCACCCTTTCCAGCTCCATCATCTGTAGCACTTCCTCCATCCTCTGTAACTCCGTCTGCTTCTGTTCTACCTTCTCCTCAAGCATGGCCTTCTCCAGCTCCACCCTCTGCAACTTCTCCATTAACTCCGTCACATCCTTCTCCACCGCCGCGCCTCCGTTCGCCTCCTCCTCCGTCACTTCTGTCAACCCCCTTTCAGGTCCCTGCTGTGGAGATCGTAGTTTTGTCTGAAGCTGCTGGAGTTTGATCTCGTACTGCAGCGTCTGCTCCCTCAGCCGCTCCTCTAGCTCCTCCCTTAGCTCCTGGTAGTTTACCTCAAAGTTCTTCTCTGCGAATGAGAACGTGGTCTTCTGCTTCTCAATCTCTGCCCTCAGTTCCTCCACTAGTTCTTTATTGTCTGTAGCCAGAGTCCCCAGTTTCTTCAGAAGAACCTCACGGTCTTCTTTGAGGGACTTCAGTTCTTCCACCATGGTGGTTTCCTTTTCTTTCAGAAGCTTGTTTTCAGACTCCAGTTGGTCTTTCCACGTTCTGTCCGAGGTCTCTTCCTCTTCAGGTCCACCTCTTTCACTTTCTCTCCTCCTTATTTCCTGAATCTCCTCTTGCAGGTCTTTCAGCTGCGAGACCAGCTCGTCCACCCTAGAGTCCTGCAGCGCCTGGCTCAGGTCATCCTTAAGCACCACGATCTCCTGTAGCAGGGAGGTTCTTTCTGCATCCAACAGCGCCTTCTCTGCCTCGTACCCATTCCGCACCTGTCGGAGCTCATCCCGCAAGTTCTCCATGTTCATCTGGCTCTCGTGTTGAAGGTCTTCGCGGAGCCTGGAAAGTTCCTCCTCATGGCTAAAGAGGAGTTGTGTTCGCAGTCTCTCAAGCTCCGCCTCCTGAGACTCCGCCATCCTGTCCAGAACCGCATCCTTCTCCCGCTCCAGCATATCCAGCTTGATTTGGTAGTTGGTAATCTCTGATTCATGCTTGGCCTCCAGCTCACTTGAGGCTTCCTGAGCTGCCGCCAGCTTAGCCTGCAGATCACTGATTGCTGCTTGAAGCTCCTGCTGGACCACCTGGCTCTTTTCCATTTCATTACGTTGCCTTGCTAAACGCAAATCCTCGACAAGTTCCTGTACCCGGTTCTGCAGCAAAAGCTTATCTCCAGATACTTGCGCGAGGTCCTGCTCAGCCTTGTCCCGCAAAACCTGGCTCTCCTGGAGCTTCTGCTGGAATTCCACCACACGGGCATTCAGCACATTGACCTCTCCGGCACTCTGAGTCCACTTTGCCCTTAAATGCTCTGAGATCTTCTCTACTTCCATAGAATGTTGATCCCGGATATGTGCCAACTCCTCTGCATGCCTAGCCGAGAGCTCCTGCTTCATCTGGACAATCTGTTGGCCGTACATCTCATCCAGCTCCGCCCTGAGGTGGTCCATCTTCCGGGCCGTGTCTCCTTGCTCGGCTCCCTGGTGGTGGTAGCGCTTCTGCAAGTCTTCCACGGTGCCCATCAGCTGCAAGATCTCGCCGGATGAGAGACGCTCCTTCTGCCGAGATGTCTGGAGCTCCGCCTCGCAGGCCTCTAGCTCACGGACCTTTGTGGCCAGCTGCTCGCTGACCTCATTTAGATGATTTTTGGATGCTTGGAGATTGACCTGGAGTTGGGCTAACAGCTGCTGCTGCTCCGTCGTCAGCCTCTCCTGTTCCGCTATCCGCAGGTCCTTCTCCTGCAGGCTCTGAGCAAACGATCCTTCTGCTTCCCTCGAAACCTGAGGACAAACAAATAAAGCCAGTGTCTTATTCGAGCTGCTCCACAGAACCAGCATTTGCAGGAAATCTGTTCTGCTTCTGGTGTCAAGTACCAGGCAAGAACGTATTCTACTAATTCTTATTCTTATAATAATAATAATAATAATAATAATAATAATAATAATAATAATAATTAGAGATGGAAAGATTGATCGGCTATGTGACAGTATCAGTCGATTTTTAATCAGAATTTGCGATCGGCCGATCGCAGGAACCAAAGACACTTTAACACTAGTAATCTGATACTAATCTGATACTAATCTGATACTAATCTGATACGGTAGTTTAGAGACACCACGCAGCTGAATACAGTGAGTATCAGTAACAGCAGAGCTAGCACACACAGCTAACACAAAACTAATAACCCAGAAACCCGTACAGACCAGATCTGACCGGTACCAACAGAACAGCAGCAGAAACTCAATATTCTACATTTAATGATTACAGATTTAGTTTAAAATAACAGAGTCTGAGTTTAATGACTGCAGTTCTGACTGAATTTATTTAATTATCTTTTTTCTTTTTAAATTAAGGTCTAAATGTAATGATTGCAGTATTGGAGATATTTGTTTGATGTACTTTGTTTATTTACTGATAATTTAGTTATAAATATTATGCCGTTTCATATGAGCTTGTTAAAAATGGTAATAAACTAGTTTAGACCATGTTTCATGACTTGCTTGCGCTAATAACTACACATAGCCCTGCCCTCGATCGTATCGGCTATCGGCCGATGCTGAAAGGTGATTAGCGATCGGTCCATCTTTTATAATAATAAACCTTTATTCATAACGTACTTCCCAATTCAACATATCTCAAAACTCTACACAGGTATGTAGATATAACATCTGAGAGATAAGAGCAGTGTGTTTCTGCAGCTCTCTAAGAAAATGACCTTCCACAAACTGAGCTGTAAGAGATCCAAGGAGTCTAAAGTAGAGGGTGCAACAGATCAGTAAGCTCAGTCATCACCCAGAGCTGAGGAGCACTCAGCAGAACCTTCCACTAACTAACCTAGTAGATATGAAATAATTACTCAGAATCTTATAGAGGTGCCGGGAGAGTGTGTTCAGGTAAAAGCTGCCCAAACATCTTTCGTTCAGGTGTGATACAGGTGTGTCACTGAGTGCCAGAGTGAACACCCAAACGCAGAATTTGATATTATTAGGTCTGATTTGGGGAAACTTTCAAATGTGGCACTGAAATACGGTACGAATCTAACAAGCATCGACGCAACTTATACGTCAGTTCCACCCAAAGACCGACCAAACATTCGAACCGAGGTTCTGCAGTGAACAAGAAAAGAGTAAAGTTCACAGAAACCAAACATGCAAACCACAGAAGTGGGCGTGGCTGTAGGAACATGTGGGTGAAGAGCTCCTGCGCTGCTGGAGACTGAAACCTCGTGAAACATCGTCCTTCAGCGCTTGAGTTTAGAGGCTGATCTGTTTCAGACTGACGACAGCTTTAAAAGACAAACAGTCTAACGAGAAGATCGAACTGGGGCCACTTTTACTTGCTGTGTAGACACAGTCCGATTTCTGTCCCTCAGTTTTAGAGCTACTGCTGATCAGACACTCTAGCACCCAGTGTAGCTGAAGCTCGCACTGAAATACTGATTATATCAAATCTAAAATCTGGAATGTTCTACTGAGTTCTGACCCAACTGCACAGCAACACTTTCTGATGTTCTGAAACTCTGATATGCCGACCACCCTTTACCTCCCACTACTGCACCTGATCCAGAACCAGCACCAGGAAGCAGAACAAAGAAACACTGCCCATTAGATTCCCCCAAGTTAACTCTCTAGAGTGAGTGTGGAGCGTCTCCAGGACCATGGCAGACCTCTTGCAGACGTTGCTCAGATGCTTGTAGACTGTCTTGGAGCTGGGCTAACAGCTTCTCCTGTTCTGCTATCTGCAGATCCTTGTCCTGCAGTCTCAGAGAGAACGCTTCCTCTGCTTCCCTTGTAACCTGCGAAATTACAGAGAGGAGGACATTCAACAAATACAAGCTGGGTTAACTAGATTCTACTAAAAGTATTTCCTCTCACAACTCTGTTTAGACGCCTTCACAAAAGTCTCCTGATCAGAGTATGAATTCCTAGGACACCAACACTCACCATCTCGATCTGTGAGAGCCTCTGCTGGAGCTGAGTCATCTGTAACAGCTTCTCCTGAAGACCTTTGACCTCTGTGTCCCTCTCCTCCAGCTGCACCTGGAGATCTTTGACCTGAACCTCTCTGTCCTCCAGCTGCTGCTGGAACATCAGGACCTGCTGCTTGGACTGCAGGAGGTCTGCCGCTGCGCTGGTGATGCTGGAGCTCCTCAACGACTCACCTGCCTGCAACTACAGCCAACACAACCACATACAGGTTTAGAGTAAAATCCAATTCTTCTGAACATCTCTGCTCATAAACATGTTCATTATTACTCTCTGAGACCCCTCAGAGACCCCTCAGTCAGAGACCTCTCAGGCAGAGACTCTTTAGTCAGAGACCCCTCAGGCAGAGACCCCTCAGTCAGAGACCCCTCAGTTAGCACCATGCTACTTGGTAGGGAATAGGCTTCTGGTACCTTGTAGCTCCAGCGCTAAACCTGCAGAGGGAACCTCCTGAGGAGAGACACTGCTGTTACCTGCTGAAACTGGAGCTGGAGGTTCTGGCTCTGCTCCGTCAGCTCCAGGAACTCCCTCATCACCTCGTCCTTCTCCGTACGAGCCTGCTGCAGGTTGGCCGTCAGCTGGGTGATGATTCCATCTCTCTGTTTCAGTGCCGCCTCAAAGTCCTGCAGCTGCAGAAACACCACATTTAAGATAAACAGTCAAACCACCATCAAACCATCCTACCTGGAGTTCTAACGGGGGGCCGAAGTCACTTCCTATTCACCAAAGAGACCCCCTCAGTCAGAAGATTTAACCTACCTGGAGCTTAATCAATAGAATTATTAATAAATATGTTTCAGAGA
>JAJQXZ010000032.1:45000-80000 GCA_021613375.1 Megaleporinus macrocephalus | reverse complement strand
GAGAGAAGTTCATAGAGACTGAGACCGGAGAGAGAAGTGAGAGAAATCAGAACATAGAGACTGAGACCGGAGAGAGAAGTGAGAGAAATCAGAACACAGAGAGACTGAGAACTGAGACAGAACTGAGAGAAATCAGAACACATAGAGACTGAGACCGGAGAGAGAAGTGAGAGAAATCAGAACACAGAGAGACTGAGACCGGAGAGAGAAGTGAGAAAATCAGAACACAGAGAGACTGAGACCGGTACCTGCTGCACTCCCTCGGCTCCGAACACCGTCCTGATCTCCTCCAGCTCTCGGCTCAGCTCCTCCACCGCCAGGTTTTTGGCAGCCAGCTCGTCCTCCATGGCCTGCAGGCGGCTCGGCGGCTCAGCCTGCTGGAGCTCCTCCTCCAGAGGAGACACCGGAGGATGTAGCTCTTCGTCCTGAGACGTGAAGAGGAGGACAATTAGACCTGCATGCTTCCCCCTCTTCCTATCTTTGTTTGTCCCCAAGCTTTTCTCAAAACTCTCTGTCCCTGGTTGTCTTATAAGACTCGGCCGGTTAAACCCTTAGAAGTCTCGGCTATGTCTCAGCTACTGCTCAACTGTTGACTCAGCTCAATGGAACACGTGGAGGCGTGGTCTGGGACGTATATACTCAAACAGTAGAGCAAGTCAACAGCAGCTCCAGACTTCTAAGAGTTACCCGTGGTGGTGTAACCCCATCAAACCCATCAGGCCGGTCCCCGCTGTGAAAGCCCAGGCTGTAGTTAATGCTCGCTGTAATCCAGGACCCTCAGACGCAGGACCCCCTAACACAGGACCCTCTAACGCTCAGAAGCAGACAGACTCGGCTGGTTAGTGAGTTAGAGCACATTTAAGACCACATCCTGGAGGACCAGGCGCCGCGTGCAGGCGAGAGAAGGCGACAGAGCAGCAGGGTGTCTGCAGGCGTCTCTGAATTAAGATTTTTACTACCCCCGAGATTTTTACTACCCCCGAGATTTTTACTACCCCAGAGATTTTTATTACCCCCGAGATTTTTACTACCCCCGAGATTTTTACTACCCCCGAGATTTTTATTACCCCCGAGATTTTTACTACCCCCGAGATTTTTATTACCCCCGAGATTTTTACTACCCCCGAGATTTTTACTACCCCCGAGATTTTTATTACCCCCGAGATTTTTACTACCCCCGAGATTTTTACTACCGCCGAGATTTTTACTACCCCCGAGATTTTTACTACCCCCGAGATTTTTATTACCCCCGAGATTTTTACTACCCCCGAGATTTTTATTACCCCCGAGATTTTTACTACCCCCGAGATTTTTCCTACCCCTGAGATTTTTATTACCCCCGAGATTTTTATTACCCCCGAGATTTTTACTATGATTTTTACTGTGATCGGGCCACGTGCCTGGAGACTCTTCACCACAGGAGTAGAGTGTGATCGGGCCACGTGCCAGGAGACTCTTCACCACAGGAGTAGAGTGTGATCGGGCCACGTGCCTGGAGACTCTTCACCACAGTAGTAGAGTGTGATCGGGCCACGTGCCTGGAGACTCTTCACCACAGGAGTAGAGTGTGATCGGGCCACGTGCCAGGAGACTCTTCACCACAGTAGTAGAGTGTGAACAGGCCACGTGCCCGGAGACTCTTCACCACAGTAGTAGAGTGTGATCGGGCCACGTGCCTGGAGACTCTTCACCACAGTAGTAGAGTGTGATCGGGCCACGTGCCTGGAGACTCCACCACAGTAGTAGAGTGTGTTCGGGCCACGTGCCTGAAGACTCTTCACCACAGTAGTAGAGTGTGATCGGGCCACGTGCCAGGAGACTCTTCACCACAGTAGTAGAGTGTGATCGGGCCACGTGCCAGGAGACTCTTCACCACAGTAGTAGAGTGTGATCGGGCCACGTGCCAGCAGACTCTTCACCACAGTAGTAGAGTGTGATCGGGCCACGTGCCTGGAGACTCTTCACCACAGTAGTAGAGTGTGAACAGGCCACGTGCCTGGAGACTCTTCACCACAGGAGTAGAGTGTGATCGGGCCACGTGCCAGGAGACTCTTCACCACAGTAGTAGAGTGTGAACAGGCCACGTGCCCGGAGACTCTTCACCACAGTAGTAGAGTGTGATCGGGCCACGTGCCTGGAGACTCTTCACCACAGTAGTAGAGTGTGATCGGGCCACGTGCCTGGAGACTCCACCACAGTAGTAGAGTGTGTTCGGGCCACGTGCCTGAAGACTCTTCACCACAGTAGTAGAGTGTGATCGGGCCACGTGCCAGGAGACTCTTCACCACAGTAGTAGAGTGTGATCGGGCCACGTGCCAGGAGACTCTTCACCACAGTAGTAGAGTGTGATCGGGCCACGTGCCAGCAGACTCTTCACCACAGTAGTAGAGTGTGATCGGGCCACGTGCCTGGAGACTCTTCACCACAGTAGTAGAGTGTGATCGGGCCACGTGCCAGGTGACTCTTCACCACAGTAGTAGAGTGTGATCGGGCCACGTGCCAGGAGACTCTTCACCACAGTAGTAGAGTGTGATCGGGCCACGTGCCAGGAGACTCTTCACCACAGTAGTAGAGTGTGATCGGGCCACGTGCCAGGTGACTCTTCACCACAGTAGTAGAGTGTGATCGGGCCACGTGCCTGGAGACTCTTCACCACAGGAGTAGAGTGTGATCGGGCCACGTGCCTGGAGACTCTTCACCACAGTAGTAGAGTGTGATCGGGCCACGTGCCTGGAGACTCTTCACCACAGTAGTAGAGTGTGATCGGGCCATGTGCCTGGAGACTCTTCACCACAGTTGTAGAGTGTGATCGGGCCACGTGCCTGGAGACTCTTCACCACAGTAGTAGAGTGTGATCGGGCCACGTGCCTGGAGACTCTTCACAGCAGTTGGTGGACTCTTCACTCGCCCATGAGCCACAATAATTCACCCTGACTGCAGAGTTTGCTGGGCGGAGTCTGGAGGGCCATGAATTGTGAGTCTCAGTAGGGTCTGACTGGGCCTCGACCCGGGAAACACTACCTCACGACCTCTGGCACAGCGGGACGGCTGGTAAACTGTATACGGGTCTGTGTTCTGTTGATTATTATTATCACTACAGCAGTTCTTACTGAGGCGTATCTACTTAGAATTGAATTAACAACACTGAGACTCCTGCAGACACCCTGAGAGTACTAGAAGGCGGACTGGTTGAACAGACGGATTACTGTAGCCTCACCTCCAGCGACCTCTGAGACAGCTCATGGCACCCATTCACCTGTCAATTCACAATCAGTTATGATCTGACGCTGTAATCCTCAGACACTCAGACAACACATCAACACATCAACAAAACAACACAACAACAAAACAACACATCAACAAAACAACAAAACAACACATCAACAAAACAACACATCAACAAAACAACAAAACAACACATCAACAAAACATCAACAAAACAACACATCAACAAAACAACAAAACAACACAACAAAACAACAAAACAACAAAACAACACATCAACAAAACAACAAAACAACACATCAACAAAACAACAAAACAACAAAACAACACATCAACAAAACAACACATCAACAAAACAACAAAACAACACATCAACAAAACAACACATCAACAAAACAACAAAACAACACATCAACAAAACAACACATCAACAAAACAACACATCAACAAAACAACAAAACAACACATCAACAAAACAACAAAACAACAAAACAACACATCAACAAAACAACAAAACAACACATCAACAAAACAACAAAACAACAAAACAACACATCAACAAAACAACACATCAACAAAACAACAAAACAACACATCAACAAAACAACAAAACAAAACAACACATCAACAAAACAACACATCAACAAAACAACACATCAACAAAACAACAAAACAACACATCAACAAAACAACACAACAACAAAACAACACATCAACAAAACAACAAAACAACACATCAACAAAACAACAAAACAACACATCAACAAAACAACACATCAACAAAACAACAAAACAACACAACAACAAAACAACACATCAACAAAACAACACATCAACAAAACAACAAAACAAGGATCCCCGTAGGGTTAAAACCCAAAACCTGTAGAACATGCACATGATCTGAACCTTCTCACCAGAAGATCTTCAGTAAGAACATAAGCTAATCTGAATTACTGAATACTAAACATCTCTCTGATTACAGGTGTAGGAAAGAGTGAGATCTCACTGATCCAGAACCAATCCAGAACTCTTTGAGAACTTTATTAGACACAACAATGAAACATGACACCTTAATGATCATTAATGACTTATTGACTCTTACCTAAAACCTGGAACCATTTAGAACCAGTGTTCCACTTACTGGTACTAATAAAACCCAAACGTCCTCACAATGGCTCATACTTACCAACAACAATAACACAGATCTGGAATCAGTGTTATATCTGCAACGCTGATTAGACCTGATCTTAGATCTAACTTATAATGTCTGATAAGAACCAACAAACCAAATGAACCACTAGGAAAAGAAGAACAATCTATAACAGTAAGAACGGAGGAGAACGTTCTAGACCAGTGTGTCAATGGAGGAGAACATTCTAGAACAGTGTGAGAATGAAGGAGAACGTTCTAGACCAGTGTGAGAATGAAGGAGAACATTCTAGACCAGTGTGAGAATGGAGGAGAATGTTCTAGACCGGTGTGAGAATGGAAAACGTTCTAGACCTATGTGTAAATGGATAAGAACATCCAAGACCAGTTTGAGAATGGAAGAAAACGTCCTAGACCAGTTTGAGAATGGAGGAAAAGGTCCTAGATCAGTTTGAGAATGGAGTAAAAGGTCCTAGATCAGTTTGAGAATGGAGGAAAAGGTCCTAGATCAGTTTGAGAATGGAGTAAAAGGTCCTAGATCAGTTTGAGAATGGAGGAGAACGTCCTAGATCAGTTTGAGAATGGAAAACATTCTAGACCAGTATGTGAATGGAAGATAATGTTGCAGACCAGTGTGTAAATGGAAGAGAACCTTCTAGACCAGTATGAAAATGGAGAACATTCTAGACCAGTGTGAGAATAAAAGAAAACGTTCTAGACCAATGTGAGAATGTAGGAGAAAATCCAAGATCAGTGTGTGAATAGAGGAGAACATTCTAAAACAGTATGTCAATAAAAGAGAACGTTCTAGAGCAGTTTGAGAATGGAGGAGAACGTTCTTAATCAGTGTGAGAATGGAGGAGAACGTTCTAGATCAGTGTGTGAATGGAGGAGAACATTCTAGACCAGTGTGTGAATGGAGGATAATGTTCTAGACCAGTTTGGGAATAAAAAAAGAATGTTTTAGACCTGTGTGAGCATGGAGAAGAATGTTCTAGACCAGTGTGAGAATGGAGGAGAACCTTTTAGACCAATTTGAGAATGGAAGAGAACTTTCTAGACCAGTGTGTGAATGAAGGAGAAGATTCTAGACCAATGTGAAAATGTAGGAGAACGTTCCAGACCAGCTTGGGAATAAATGAGAATGTTCTAGGCCAGTGTGAGAATGAAGAAGAATGTTCTAGACCAGTGTGTGAATGGAGAAGAACATTCTAGAACCATGAAAATGGAAAAGAACATTCAGAGAGAAAGAGAGAGAATGTTCTAGAACAGTGAGAAAGGAAGAGAACATTCTAGAACAGTGACACTGAGAGAGAATATGATCTGAATCCACTTTCCCGGTCCTGGTTTTTGCAGTGACTGGTAGATGATCAGTCACACATACACTTTAGTTAACTTACTGGAGAACACAAAACCCAGGACCGGAACCTGGATTACAGATCCGGATATGTTCTAGAGCAGATGGCTGGACGTACCTCGGAGGAGTAGTCTTCAGCCGTGGTGGAAACTTCACTCTCGGGCTGAAACAGAAAACAGACTCGTTAAGGATCTGATCCACTTTCTCCTCTACCAGTCCAACACCGAGTCTTCTAACCCGCCAGCGCCGGAGCCGGACCACCACCACGGATTAGCATCAGTACAATCCTGAACGTTCAGAAGTCTGACTCCAGAATTCAGTCCCTATTTCAGTAATGATAGTGACTCCGCAGCTCCACCTGGTGGAGTAAATGAACAGATAGCAGGAACAAAATTAGCACACGGCTAGGCTAACAGGTGCTGCGTTGGACTGTGGACAAAGCTAACTGAGCCACCATCACGATAAGAAACGTTAGCCTGAGGTTTCGTGATCTGCAGTTAGCATTATGCTAATTGGTGGAATATAAGTTGTGTATTACTTGTTAGCGTTATTAGCCTCGTAGCTTCAGGGCTAAGACTAAAGAAGGGCTGTTCAGAACCCGGGCGGGTCCTGATGGATTGGAGGTGCCCCTGAGAAGGAACTGAGAAGTTTCTAGGTTCTGAGGAAGCGAGTGAACGGAACCGCTCAGGACGAGTAGGAACGTAGCGCCGGGTTCATTACGAGAGCTGTGGGTTGAACTCACGTCTGAGTCTGACGGCTCGGAACCGGTTCTCCAGCTGAGAATGAGGTTAATTACACTCACAGCAGGACGCCTGACCCACTGACCCACATCTCTCCCAAACCTGGAGCCCGAAATTATAAAGATCTGCAGCGTCTACCGTCTACAGTCCACCACAGACTGACTCCAACCAAATCCTACCCAACCATGAGGTTCTAGACACACGGAGAACCAAACAGTGCTGAAACTCCAGATTCTATGAGTCAAACTCATTTCCTAAATAATCCCTACAGAAACTGAATCAGGGTGAACAGTAAGAGTCCACCATGATTCAAAAGAATCACTACAGAAAAGAATCGTGGAAATAATCGTGAACTGAACTGAACATTACAGAATCAAATCAACAGGAACTCAGAGTACATGCTGTACTGAGTCATTTCTGCAGAATTATTATAGAATTGAATCAAATCGAAAGGAAATACAAGTCAATACACAATGAATCACCTTGTAATGAATCATTATAGAAGCAAATCAACATGAACTGTGAGATTTCATGCTGTACTGAATCGTTCCTACAGAATTATTATAGAATTGAATCAAATCAAGGTAAGTTGTGTGAATGAATCAAGTATATACACATAAACAGGACACGCTAGAAGAGTAACGAGCTGAACGGTAATTAGAAAGTCTTCAGTAATTAAACTCTCCGTCAGTCGTTTCCTCTCGTTTACATCACACGGCGCGTCACTCACTCAGCATTCATGATTAAATGACTATAAACAGAGAACACTAATAGAATAATAGCACTAATGGATTAATAATCAGTGATATTAGTGAGTCAGGACGCTAACGAGCTGCTCTGGAGTCTGGAGCTGCTCTAATGGAAAATAAATCTAATGTCTGTAAATTCAGCTCTGCGTTAATACACAGACCTAACACAGACATTCAGCACAACTGACCCCCATATAGACCCCCCAAAACCCCTCTACACAGCCTCAGACTACACCATGTACTGAATCATACGCACAAGAATCACTACCGAGTCAGACTGAAAGAACAAGAGATTCCACCATGTACTGAATCAGTTCATAACGAATCACCACAGAATCATTCTGCAAAGAATCATGATTCAAACTAATCCAATGTAGATGAACTGTGAGATTTCATAACATACTGAATCATTTACTAAAGATTCATTATAGAATCAAATCAAAACACAAATGCATGACTTCACTATGCACTGAATCATTCTGAAAAGAATCAAACTGAATCAAGGTGATTTGTGAAATTCCACAACATACTGAATCACTTCCTGCTGTGAGGACTGTCTGGTGGGTCCTGATGTTCTCAGCTGGGTACTGAAGGTCGTTATCTTCAGCATTCTACCTAATCAAACAGAATCTGTACTTAAACTGGTTTGAACTGGTTGGTCTGTATGTCCTGTGATCATGTTGTTTGAAGATGGCAGAGTACGTACCACCTTCTGAAACTTCTAAAGATCTCTGTGTTGGTGCTTATTAGGAGTCTCACTGTGTTTCAGGACTGAATTCTAAATTAAGTGGACATTAAATTAAGTGAATATGAAATTAAGTAAATATTTAAATAACTGAATATTAAATTAACTGAACATTAAATTAAGTGGACATCAAACTAACTAAATATTAAATGAACTGGACATTAAATTAAGTTGATATTAAATTAGGTAGACATTAAACTAACTAAACATTAAATGAACTGGATATTAAACGAACTGATTATTAAATGAACTGATATTAAATTAAGTGCATATTAATGAACTGAATATTAAATTAAGTGGATATTAAATTAACTAAATATTAAATTAATTGGATATTAAATTAAGTGGATATTAAATTAAGTGGATATTAAATTAAGTGGATAGTAAATGAACTGGACATTAAATGAACTGGATATTAAATTAACTAAATATTAAATTAAGTGGATATTAAATTAACTAAATATTAAATTAAGTGGATATTAAATGAACTAAATATTAAATTAGGTGGATATTAAATTAACTAAATATTAAATTAAGTGGATATTAAATGAACTGAATATTAAATTAAGTGGATATTAAATTAAGTGGATATTAAATTAACTAAATATTAAATGAACTGGATATTAAATTAGGTTGATATTAAATTAACTAAATATTAAATTAAGTGGATATTAAATTAACTGAATATTGAATTAAGTGGACATTAAATTAACTGAATATTAAATTAAGTGGATATCAAATTAAGTGGATATTAAATTAACTAAATATTAAATGAACTGGATATTAAAGTGGATAATAAATTAACTGAATATTAAATGAACTGGATATTAAATTAAGTGGATATTAAATGAACTGGATATTAAATTAAGTGGATATTAAATTAAGTGGATATTAAATTAACTAAATATTAAATTAAGTGGAAATTAAATTAAGTGGATATTAAATTAAGTGGATATTAAATTAACTAAATATTAAATTAAGTGGATATTAAATTAAGTGGATATTAAATTAACTAAATATTAAATTAAGTGGATATTAAATTAAGTGGATATTAAATTAAGTGGATATTAAATTAAGTGGATATTAAATTAACTAAATATTAAATTAAGTGGAAATTAAATTAAGTGGATATTAAATTAACTAAATATTAAATTAAGTGGAAATTAAATTAAGTGGATATTAAATTAAGTGGATATTAAATTAAGTGGATATTAAATTAACTAAATATTAAATTAAGTGGATATTAAATTAAGTGGATATTAAATTAACTAAATATTAAATTAAGTGGATATTAAATTAACTAAATGTTAAATTAAGTGGATATTAAATTAAGTGGATATTAAATTAAGTGGATATTAAATTAACTAAATATTAAATTAAGTGGAAATTAAATTAAGTGGAAATTAAATTAAGTGGATATTAAATTAAGTGGATATTAAATTAAGTGGATATTAAACTAACTGGATATTAAATTAACTAAATATTAAATTAAGTGGATATTAAATTAAGTGGATATTAAATTAACTAAATATTAAATTAAGTGGATATTAAATTAACTAAATGTTAAATTAAGTGGAAATTAAATTAAGTGGATATTAAATTAAGTGGATATTAAATTAACTAAATATTAAATTAACTAAATATTAAATTAAGTGGATATTAAATTAACTAAATATTAAATTAACTAAATATTAAATTAACTAAATATTAAATTAAGTGGATATTAAATTAACTAAATATTAAATTAACTGGATATTAAATTAACTAAATATTAAATTAACTAAATATTAAATTAAGTGGATATTAAATTAACTAAATATTAAATTAACTAAATATTAAATTAAGTGGATATTAAATTAAGTGGATATTAAATTAACTAAATATTAAATTAAGTGGATATTAAATTAAGTGGATATTAAATGAGCTAAGGTGGTCTCTGACTTTTGAACAGTGGTATGAATCATTATTACTATTATTATCGTTATTATTATCGGTAATAGCGTCGTGAGTCTGCAGGCTGGACGTGTGAGGACCAGTTTGCTGATATTTGGACAGACTTGGTAAAAAGCACTGCTGCTTTTAAGTGGAACTCTCAGAGCTGTTGTTGCCACAGCAACAGCTTCACCATGAACCATGAAGTCCTGCTACTCAGAATTTAATTGTAGAGCTGAAAACACGTTTGGTGGAGCTTTTCTAAAAACTGAAGGGCATGATGGGACGAGAAGAGCAGCGTGGTGGAGGACGGGCTGGTCAGAGAGAAGCTGAAGGAATCTGGAACGTCCAGCAACACCCTGACCTCCACTGCAGAGTAGAGTAATGCTCAGTGAGTTCAGTACTGTAAGGGTTAATACAGAACTGATGTTATACAGTAGGTTCAGTACTGCAAGGTTTAATTTGGTACTGTAAGAGTTTATTCAGTACTGATCATATACAGTAGGTTCAGTACAGTGGGGGGTAATTCAGTACTGTAAGGGTTAATTCAGTACTATAAGGGTTTAATTCAGTACTGTAGGGGGTAATTTAGTACTGTAAGGGGTAATTCAGTACCGTAAGGGGTTAATTCAGTACCGTAAGGGGTTAATTGAGTACTGTAAGGGGTTAATTCAGTACTGTAAGGGGGTAATTCAGTACTATAAGGGGTTAATTCAGTACTGTAAGGGTTACTTCAGTACTGTAAGGGGTAATTCAGTACTGTAGGGGGTAATTCAGTACTGTAAGGGGTAATTCAGTACTGTAGGGGGTAATTCAGTACTGTAAGGGTTACTTCAGTACTGTAGGGGGTAATTCAGTACTGTAAGGGGTAATTCAGTACTGTAGGGGGTAATTCAGTGTAATTCAGTACTATAAGGGTTAATTCAGTACTGTAGGGGGTAATTCAGTACTGTAAGGGTTAATTCAGTACAGTAAGGGGTAATTCAGTACTGTAGGGGGTAATTCAGTACTGTAAGGGTTAATTCAGTACTGTAGGGGGTAATTCAGTACTGTAGGGGGTAATTCAGTACTGTAAGGGTTAATTCAGTACTGTAGGGGGTAATTTAGTACTGTAAGGGGTAATTCAGTACTGTAGGGGGTAATTCAGTACTGTAAGGGTTAATTCAGTACTGATGGAGTAAAAATGCAAGTCATGTTTTGTGTTGTGTAACAACAGAGGTGTATGAACAGAGTTTAGCACTGCTTCAAGGTCATCACACACACACACTCACACACTGACACACACACACACACACACACACACTGACACACTGACACACACACACACACACACACACACAGACACACACACACTCACACATACACACTCACGCACTGACACTCACACACACACACACACACTCACGCACTGACACTCACACACACACACACTCACACACAGACACACACACACACACACACACATACACAGACACTCACACTGGCACACACACAAACACACACACATACACAACCAACACAAACACACACACACACTCACACACTCACGCACTGACACTCACACACAGACACACACACACACACTCACACACAGACACACACATACACACTCACACACTGACACTCACACACACACACACTCACACATACACACTCACACTCACACACTGACACTCACACACACACACACACACACAGACACACACACATACACACACACACACAGACACTCACACACTGACACACACACATACACACACACACACACACACACACACACTCACACACAGACACACACACATACACACAGACACTCACACACTGACACACACACATACACACAAAACCAACACAAACACACAGACACACACACACACACACAACCAACACAAACACACACAAACACACAACCAACACACACACACTCACACACTGACACACACACACACACACACACACACTCACACACTCACACACACAGACACACACACATACACACTCACACACATACACTCACACAACCAACACAAACACACCCAACACAAACACACAGACAGACAGACACACACACACAATCCACTGCAGCAGCCGCATGTCTGTTGCCACGGTAACCAATAGCTCCACAGCGGCTTGAAAGGCGGGTAGTTTGGGGAGTGGGCGGAGCTTCAGCACTAAATATTTATTTTCTATTAACAGAAACCTGTTACACACCATACACACCTGAGAGAGACACTCACACACCATACACACCTGAGAGAGACACTCACACACCATACACACCTGAGACACACACCATACACACCTGAGACACACACCATACACACCTGAGACATACACCATACACACCTGAGAGAGACACTCACACACCATACACACCTGAGAGAGACACTCACACACCATACACACCTGAGACACACACCATACACACCTGAGACATACACCATACACACCTGAGAGAGACACTCACACACCATACACACCTGAGAGAGACACTCACACACCATACACACCTGAGAGAGACACTCACACACCATACACACCTGAGACACACACCATACACACCTGAGAGAGACACTCACACACCATACACACCTGAGACATACACCATACACACCTGAGAGAGACACTCACACACCATACACACCTGAGACACACACCATACACACCTGAGACATACACCATACACACCTGAGAGAGACACTCACACACCATACACACCTGAGACACTCACACACCATACACACCTGAGAGAGACACTCACACACCATACACACCTGAGACACACACCATACACACCTGAGACATACACCATACACACCTGAGAGAGACACTCACACACCATACACACCTGAGAGAGACACTCACACACCATACACACCTGAGAGAGACACTCACACACCATACACACCTGAGACACACACCATACACACCTGAGACACACACCATACACACCTGAGAGAGACACTCACACACCATACACACCTGAGAGAGACACTCACACACCATACACACCTGAGACACACACCATACACACCTGAGACATACACCATACACACCTGAGAGAGACACTCACACACCATACACACCTGAGACACTCACACACCATACACACCTGAGAGAGACACTCACACACCATACACACCTGAGACACACACCATACACACCTGAGACATACACCATACACACCTGAGAGAGACACTCACACACCATACACACCTGAGAGAGACACTCACACACCATACACACCTGAGAGAGACACTCACACACCATACACACCTGAGACACACACCATACACACCTGAGACACACACCATACACACCTGAGAGAGACACTCACACACCATACACACCTGAGACATACACCATACACACCTGAGAGAGACACTCACACACCATACACACCTGAGACATACACCATACACACCTGAGAGAGACACTCACACACCATACACACCTGAGACATACACCATACACACCTGAGAGAGACACTCACACACCATACACACCTGAGAGAGACACTCACACACCTGAGAGAGAGACACCATACACTCTCTCTCTCTCCATGACCACTGCAGGTCTTTCAATTAGTGTTGCTAACGGTAACCACATCATGTACCTCATGTTATTCTAACAGACAGTCTGATCACCTGCAGCTCCTTCACAGCTCTAACAACCCACGTTCTCAATCAGGTCCTCCTGCTCTCTATAGTAACACAGCACACAGCCTAACGGGGTCCACACAGGCGTCCAGCCAGGGGTCCGCCTGGTCTCTATAGTAACACAGCACATAGCCTGAATGGCTCCGTCCAAGGGTCCGCCCAGGTGTCTGGCGCAGGGTGTCCACTCACATGACCTAACAGTGACAGTGGAGCTGATCCTGAATCAGTTTGTTGAACTAGGAGTGTGGTGTGAAGACGCTGAGACACAATCAGACTGACTCAGTTCAGCAGGCCCCTGAAGCCCGTTTCTGTTATTGTGGCCAGCAGTGTGACTCACCTCTATGGTGTAGGTCTGGTCGTGCTTGACGGTCTCTCCGCTGCGGAGAGTTCTGGAGAAGGAGAACTCGGTGGTGGGCGTGTCCTTCCTCTCTCCAGCCTCTTCCTGCTGGACGCCGTGGTCCTCCTGCTCCGGGCCCTTCTGCTTCTTCTTCTTCTTCTGCTGCTTCTTCTGTCCATCGCTCTGAGCCTTCCTCTGCCTGTACTCCGCCAGCTGCAACACACCACACAGGCATCAGCCGGCCGCAACCACGGCAACAGCACAGCCACAGACTACACCAGACAGTCCCCCAACCCCCCCCACCACCACCACCCACCCTCCCGAAACCCCTAATCTGCTACTAATCTGCTACGGAGTGGTCCGGAGCCCCGCGGCCCCGCTTCACAAGTCAGAAGGTGTCTGCGTACGGTGAGGCGGTAGAGCTTGCCGAGGCCGAGGCGCAGCTTGTCCATGCTGTGGTTCTGGCAGTCTGACTCCTGACCGCGCCGCTAACCACGCTGAGAGCTAATCTCGCTAACCCGCTTAACATCACACGTCGCCACGGCAGCGGAAACATGCCCCCCGCAATACGCCGTCACAGATGGTGGCTGAGCAGATCAGAACACTCGGCCCACTCGCCGTCCTTTACAGCCTATAGAGCTGCTAGAGCTCTACTACACTCCATCAACTTCTACTGCTGGAGTCAGCTGCTCTACCACACTCCATCAACTTCTACTGCTGGAGCTGCTCTACCACACTCCATCAACTTCTACTGCTGGAGCTGCTCTACCACACTCCATCAACTTCTACTGCTGGAATCAGCTGCTCTACCACACTCCATCAACTTCTACTGCTGGAGCTGCTCTACCACACTCCATCAACTTCTACTGCCGGAGTCAGCTGCTCTACCACACTCCATCAACTTCTACTGCTGGAGCTGCTCTACCACACTCCATCAACTTCTACGGCTGGAGTCAGCTGCTCTACCACACTCCATCAACTTCTACTGCTGGAGCTGCTCTACTACACTCCATCAACTTCTACTGCTGCAGTCAGCTGCTCTACCACACTCCATCAACTTCTACTGCTGGAGCTGCTCTACCACACTCCATCAACTTCTACTGCTGGAGCTGCTCTACCACACTCCATCAACTTCTACTGCTGGAGCTGCTCTACCACACTCCATCAACTTCTACGGCTGGAATCAGCTGCTCTACCACACTCCATCAACTTCTACTGCTGGAGCTGCTCTACCACACTCCATCAACTTCTACTGCCGGAGTCAGCTGCTCTACCACACTCCATCAACTTCTACTGCTGGAGCTGCTCTACCACACTCCATCAACTTCTACGGCTGGAGTCAGCTGCTCTACCACACTCCATCAACTTCTACTGCTGGAGCTGCTCTACTACACTCCATCAACTTCTACTGCTGCAGTCAGCTGCTCTACCACACTCCATCAACTTCTACTGCTGGAGCTGCTCTACCACACTCCATCAACTTCTACTGCTGGAGCTGCTCTACCACACTCCATCAACTTCTACTGCTGGAGCTGCTCTACCACACTCCATCAACTTCTACGGCTGGAATCAGCTGCTCTACCACACTCCATCAACTTCTACTGCTGGAGCTGCTCTACCACACTCCATCAACTTCTACTGCCGGAGTCAGCTGCTCTACCACACTCCATCAACTTCTACTGCTGGAGCTGCTCTACCACACTCCATCAACTTCTACGGCTGGAGTCAGCTGCTCTACCACACTCCATCAACTTCTACTGCTGGAGCTGCTCTACTACACTCCATCAACTTCTACTGCTGCAGTCAGCTGCTCTACCACACTCCATCAACTTCTACTGCTGGAGCTGCTCTACCACACTCCATCAACTTCTACTGCTGGAGTCAGCTGCTCTACCACACTCCATCAACTTCTGCTGCTGGAGCTGCTCTACCACACTCCATCAACTTCTACTGCTGGAGTCAGCTGCTCTACCACACTCCATCAACTTCTGCTGCTGGAGCTGCTCTACCACACTCCATCAACTTCTACTGCTGGAGTCAGCTGCTCTACCACACTCCATCAACTTCTACTGCTGGAGCTGCTCTACTACACTCCATCAACTTCTACTGCTGGAGCTGCTCTACCACACTCCATCAACTTTTACTGCTGGAGTCAGCTGCTCTACCACACTCCATCAACTTCTACTGCTGGAGCTGCTCTACCACACTCCATCAACTTCTACGGCTGGAGTCAGCTGCTCTACCACACTCCATCAACTTCTACTGCTGGAGCTGCTCTACTACACTCCATCAACTTCTACTGCTGCAGTCAGCTGCTCTACCACACTCCATCAACTTCTACTGCTGGAGCTGCTCTACTACACTCCATCAACTTCTACTGCTGGAGCTGCTCTACCACACTCCATCAACATCTACTGCTGGAGCTGCTCTACTACACTCCATCAACTTCTACTGCTGGAGCTGCTCTACTACACTCCATCAACTTCTACTGCTGGAGCTGCTCTACTACACTCCATCAACTTCTACTGCTGGAGCTGCTTTACTACACTCCATCAACTTCTACGGCTGGAGTCAGCTGCTCTACCACACTCCATCAACTTCTACTGCTGGAGCTGCTCTACTACACTCCATCAACTTCTACTGCTGGAGCTGCTCTACTACACTCCATCAACTTCTACTGCTGGAGCTGCTTTACTACACTCCATCAACTTCTACGGCTGGAGTCAGCTGCTCTACCACACTCCATCAACTTCTACTGCTGGAGCTGCTCTACTACACTCCATCAACTTCTACTGCTGCAGTCAGCTGCTCTACCACACTCCATCAACTTCTACTGCTGGAGCTGCTCTACTACACTCCATCAACTTCTACTGCTGGAGCTGCTCTACCACACTCCATCAACATCTACTGCTGGAGCTGCTCTACTACACTCCATCAACTTCTACTGCTGGAGCTGCTCTACTACACTCCATCAACTTCTACTGCTGGAGCTGCTCTACTACACTCCATCAACTTCTACTGCTGGAGCTGCTTTACTACACTACATCAACTTCTACTGCTGGAGTCAGCTGCTCTACCACACTCCATCAACTTCTACTGCTGGAGCTGCTCTACTACACTACATCAACTTCTACTGCTGGAGTCAGCTGCTCTACTACACTCCAGCAACTTCTACTGCTAGAGTCATCTGCTCTACTACACTCCATCAACTTCTACTGCTGGAGTCAGCTGCTCTACTACACTCCATCAACTTCTACTGCTGGAGTCAGCTGCTCTACTACATTCCATCAAGTTCTACTGCTGGAGTCAACTGCTCTACTACACTCCATCAACTTCTACGGCTGGAGTCAGCTGCTCTACTACACTTCATCAAGTTCTACCACTGGTTTTTAGTCTGTTATGGTCTACTAGTGGTTTCAGCAGCTCTAGAATAACCAGACATGCTCTACTGCTGCTCTACAGCTCTCTACTGAAGTCTAAGGTCTGACTGACCTGCTGTAGAACACCTGGACCTCCAGAACATCCTGTTGGGGGTTTTACTGTTTATAAACCATCATGTTACGTTTAGCACTAAACGGGGTTCTCCTCGTTATAAGCTGACATTGTGACAACAGAAGAGCCGCTCTGGTGCTCCACAGACTATACAGAACCCTCTACAGCACGTTCTTCTACAACCTGGAGAACCCTTGAAGAACCTTTTAAAAGCTAGAACCAAGATTAATCTGTGGCTACAGAATCTGGACCTGGGGGTGTAACACTGAAACCCTGTTGAAGATGCTGTAACCGGGCAGAGCCAGCCTCAAAACAAACACACACACAAACACTGAACATCCAGATTTCCTCTGATCTCCCCGGAGCGCCAGGTCGCACAGCTCCATCACCCGCCAGGAATCTTCTCAGCGGTAACCATGGAGATCAAACACAGACTCTGAGCAGCGCAGTGACCCCACACGTCCACTTACGCCTCTCAGCATAAACACAGCAACCCAGCGGCAAGCCCCGGTCTACGACGCTAACCGCTCAGCTGTACCGAGCTGTTCTAACGAGCTGAGGGTCCGTCTGCCTTTCAGAGGAACGTCACACACAACACTACTGACACCACCACATACTAGAACTATACTATACTATACTACATACTATACTATACTACATACTATACTATACTACTTACTACATACTATACTATACTACATACTATACTACATACTGTAGTACTATACTACATACTATACTATACTACATACTACACTACATACTATACTACATACTATACTATACTACATACTATACTACATACTATACTATACTACATACTATACTACATACTATACTACATACTACATACTATACTACATACTATACTACATACTACATACTACACTACATACTATACTATACTACATACTACATACTATACTACATACTATACTATACTACATACTATACTATACTACATACTATACTATACTACTTACTACATACTATACTATACTACATACTATACTACATACTATACTACATACTGTAGTACTATACTACATACTATACTATACTACATACTACACTACATACTATACTACATACTATACTATACTACATACTATACTACATACTATACTATACTACATACTACACTACATACTATACTACATACTACATACTATACTACATACTATACTATACTACATACTATACTATACTACATAATATACTATACTACATACTATATTACATGCTATACTACATACTATACTGCATACTATACTACATACTATACTACATACTGTACTATACTACATACTATACTATACTACATACTATACTACATACTATACTGCATACTATACTGCATACTATACTGCATACTATACTGCATACTATACTACATACTATACTGCATACTATACTATACTACATACTATACTACATACTATACTACATACTATACTGCATACTATACTGCATACTATACTACATACTAAGAAATTTTTAAGAAATGCGGTCCTTTAAAAAATCAAGACTGCACTGAAACACTGAAAACCAAATGCAAACAATGTCAACATTTTAAAAACTGCTAATGGTTTCAAAACTGGAACGTGACTTTAATTTCTTTGCTGGTTTAATAAACTGGGAGATGAAAGAGAAATAGATTTATCCTCAGTTAGCCCTTCGTTCTGAAGGACATTCAACACAATCTTACACAACCCCTTAACTGTGAAGCCTGCAGAACCTCTCACACCCAGTAAACCCTCAGATTCTGACCCTAATCTGGACAGCCCCCTGTCCTCCTGACTGCTTTAAAGCCGGCGCAGGATTATGGCGGTCTCCCACATACAGCAGGAACGAACAGGAGAAGAGCAGCGCGGTCCGAAACAACCCCAGTTTATCTCTTTAACAAACCCGTCCAGAAGGACACGCACACTTAATCACCGTCCCGCTGCCCGCCAGGCTGGCGCTTGGCCTGGTTGGCACGGCAACCTGAGCTCTGAGGCAGTCTGACCTGAGGTCAGTCGTTCTCCTCAAAGCCTGCACACAAGAAGGCTCCTGCAGCAGAACCTCTGCTGACCGCCGTGTGTCCGAAGTGGAGCTACAGGACTTACGTAGCCAAAACAGAACGGAGGCTTAAAACCCACCAATGAATGGCATGCAGAAATCAACAGAAGCATGTGGAGCTGGTCAGTAATCTGTTACAGATTAGATTATGAAGGTTGTCCAGAATATCATGTACCTTCGTCTCTGCAGCTCAACAGTGAGCATTCAAAGCTGTACTCCTGGATCGGCCAGATCATTGTTACTGATGTCCAGATCATCTGTAGCACTGAAAACACATCCACTGCTGCGTCCAGGGTAAAATCTGAATTGGGGTGGTGGGGGGTAACTGGGGTGGTCTAACTCAACTCGGCCCTATTTAGGGTCCAGTAAGATGGGCACTGTCTGTAGCCACACTGGAAATATATGTGGGCTGCCTCCATAATGTCCTACTTCTATACTAATCGGTACTCAAATAAGCAGGCGAGCGTGATCAGTCAGTCTGAATACTCAGATACATCTAGCAGTACATGAACATTACCCGGATGACCTCCTGAGTCGGGGGACATTTTTATGTATGTGACCACAGCACACTACGTAGCCCATGAATCACCTGGAGGCACGGTGTGTGGGCTGTAAGTACGTAGTGCTGCTGGTGAAGAGATACTGGCAGCTCTTCTGAGATAGAACCGTTAAACTCCTGATTCTCTGAGTTCCAGCTCGACACCGTCTGAGTTCAAATACAGGACATATGATAAAAATCAGATCAGTGTTACATCAGTGTGGCTGTTTTAGCTTCATGCCTACAAGGACCTTTATGGCGAGGAGCCTGAATGCGGGTGGAGTGGTGGGTTTTCCGGATTAAGACACACAGCTGGGTTTCTAGCTTTAAAGTCATCAAAGAAAAATAAATACCCAAATCTCCAAATTAAAATCTAAACACCTACCCAATGAAGTAATGCCTGAGGACGCTAACACGGACCAACCCGAGCTGTGAGAACCACAATCTCCAAACAGTCCAGAATGCTGAGCTGCTCACTGAGAAGTTACTGGTGACTAGCTAGACTTTAGCCAGATGTTTGTTTCTCCACAGAGGGTCCATACGGTGATCAGTTGCTATGGGTGATTATTTGTTAGATATGATGTTGGCCTTGTGGCTTCAGACTAAATTTGATGACTACATTTGGATGCTGCGCTGCCCCCCCGACCTGTCCCCAGTCCAGTTAGTGGTAATTAGAGCTGTAATCAGCGCACCTGAGCTAAGTGATGCATTTTCATTACAGTTATGGGGCGTGTAGGTGGGATCAGCCGCATTAGCGCATTAAAACAGGGCCAGAGGCCACCACTCATTAACATTCATACCAGCATTAAACCACCGAGAGAGAGAGAGAGAGAGAGAAAGAGAGAGAGAGATAGAGATACAGAGAGAGAGAGAGAGAGAGAGAGAGAGAGAGAGAGAGAGAGAGAGAGAGATCAGCTGGTACAGTATTAAAAACACCACATTGTGATTTTCTTCTCCAACAGAAACCGCCAATGAATCACCAACTGAATCAGAATCTGAACACAATCAGCTTCAACAGGAAGAATCAGTAACATAACCATGAAGCTTTAATGAATGACTCACAGACTGATCCAGAACTTCAACAGAAGAAAATCACCGACTGAATCACAAACACAAACAGAAACTCACTAAAACTGAATCAGATTTAGAATCAAAAGAATCAAACCTGTCCTAAAAACAAAAAACGCTGATCCCGTAACCAGACAGTTACAAACGCTGATCCCGTAACCAGACAGTTACAAACGCTGATCCCGTAACCAGACAGACAGTTACAAACGCTGATCCCGTAACCAGACAGACAGTTACAAACGCTGATCTCGTAACCAGACAGTTACAAACGCTGATCCCGTAACCAGACAGACAGTTACAAACGCTGATCTCGTAACCAGACAGACAGTTACAAACGCTGATCTCGTAACCAGACAGTTACAAACGCTGATCTCGTAACCAGACAGTTACAAACGCTGATCCCGTAACCAGACAGACAGTTACAAACGCTGATCCCGTAACCAGACAGACAGTTACAAACGCTGATCTCGTAACCAGACAGTTACAAACGCTGATCTCGTAACCAGACAGTTACAAACGCTGATCCCGTAACCAGACAGTTACAAACGCTGATCCCGTAACCAGACAGACAGTTACAAATGCTGATCTCGTAACCAGACAGACAGTTACAAACGCTGATCCCGTAACCAGACAGTTACAAACGCTGATCTCGTAACCAGACAGAGTTACAAACGCTGATCCCGTAACCAGACAGTTACAAACGCTGATCCCGTAACCAGACAGTTACAAACGCTGATCCCGTAACCAGACAGTTACAAACGCTGATCCCGTAACCAGACAGACAGTTACAAACGCTGATCCCGTATCCAGACAGACAGTTACAAACGCTGATCCCGTATCCAGACAGACAGTTACAAACGCTGATCCCGTAACCAGACAGACAGTTACAAACGCTGATCCCGTAACCAGACACAGTAACAAACGCTGATCTCGTAACCAGACAGACAGTTACAAACGCTGATCCCGTAACCAGACAGACAGTTACAAACGCTGATCCCGTAACCAGACAGACAGTTACAAACGCTGATCCCGTAACCAGACACAGTAACAAACGCTGATCTCGTAACCAGACAGACAGTTACAAACGCTGATCCCATAACCAGACACAGTAAAAAATGCTGATCTCGTAACCAGAGACAGTTACAAACGCTGATCTCGTAACCAGACAGACAGTTACAAACGCTGATCTCGTAACCAGACAGACAGTTACAAACGCTGATCTCGTAACCAGACAGACAGTTACAAATGCTGATCCCGTAACCAGACAGACAGTTACAAACGCTGATCCCGTAACCAGACAGACAGTTACAAACGCTGATCTCGTAAACAGACAGACAGTTACAAACGTTGATCCCGTAACCAGACAGACAGTTACAAACGCTGATCCCGTAACCAGACAGACAGTTACAAACGCTGATCCCGTAACCAGACAGACAGTTACAAACGCTGATCCCGTAACCAGACAGACAGTAACAAACGCTGATCTCGTAAACAGACAGACAGTTACAAACGCTGATCTCGTAAACAGACAGACAGTTACAAACGCTGATCTCATAACCAGACAGACAGTTACAAACGCTGATCTCGTAACCAGACAGTTACAAACGCTGATCCCGTAACCAGACAGACAGTTACAAACGCTGATCTCGTAACCAGACAGACAGGTACAAACGCTGATCTCGTAACCAGACAGTTACAAACGCTGATCCCGTAACCAGACAGACAGTTACAAACGCTGATCCCGTAACCAGACAGACAGTTACAAACGCTGATCTCGTAACCAGACAGTTACAAACGCTGATCTCGTAACCAGACAGTTACAAACGCTGATCCCGTAACCAGACAGTTACAAACGCTGATCCCGTAACCAGACAGACAGTTACAAATGCTGATCTCGTAACCAGACAGACAGTAACAAACGCTGATCTCGTAAACAGACAGACAGTTACAAATGCTGATCTCGTAACCAGACAGACAGTTACAAACGCTGATCCCGTAACCAGACAGTTACAAACGCTGATCTCGTAACCAGACAGACAGTTACAAACGCTGATCCCGTAACCAGACAGTTACAAACGCTGATCCCGTAACCAGACAGTTACAAACGCTGATCCCGTAACCAGACAGTTACAAACGCTGATCCCGTAACCAGACAGACAGTTACAAACGCTGATCCCGTATCCAGACAGACAGTTACAAACGCTGATCCCGTATCCAGACAGACAGTTACAAACGCTGATCCCGTATCCAGACAGACAGTTACAAACGCTGATCCCGTATCCAGACAGACAGTTACAAACGCTGATCCCGTAACCAGACAGACAGTTACAAACGCTGATCCCGTAACCAGACAGACAGTTACAAACGCTGATCCCGTAACCAGACACAGTAACAAACGCTGATCTCGTAACCAGACAGACAGTTACAAACGCTGATCCCATAACCAGACACAGTAAAAAATGCTGATCTCGTAACCAGAGACAGTTACAAACGCTGATCTCGTAACCAGACAGACAGTTACAAACGCTGATCTCGTAACCAGACAGACAGTTACAAACGCTGATCTCGTAACCAGACAGACAGTTACAAACGCTGATCCCGTAACCAGACAGACAGTTACAAACGCTGATCCCGTAACCAGACAGACAGTTACAAACGCTGATCTCGTAAACAGACAGACAGTTACAAACGTTGATCCCGTAACCAGACAGACAGTTACAAACGCTGATCCCGTAACCAGACAGACAGTTACAAACGCTGATCCCGTAACCAGACAGACAGTTACAAACGCTGATCCCGTAACCAGACAGACAGTAACAAACGCTGATCTCGTAAACAGACAGACAGTTACAAACGCTGATCTCGTAAACAGACAGACAGTTACAAACGCTGATCTCATAACCAGACAGACAGTTACAAACGCTGATCTCGTAACCAGACAGTTACAAACGCTGATCCCGTAACCAGACAGACAGTTACAAACGCTGATCCCGTAACCAGACACAGTAACAAACGCTGATCCCGTAACCAGACAGACAGTTACAAACGCTGATCCCGTATCCAGACAGACAGTTACAAATGCTGATCCCGTAACCAGACACAGTAACAAATGCTGATCTCGTAACCAGACAGACAGTAACAAACGCTGATCCCGTAACCAGACACAGTAACAAATGCTGATCTCGTAACCACACAGACATCCCAAACAACTGTCCCATAACCGGGGCACGAAAGCATTCATCCTGGGGTCCCGGTAAACGTTTCCCTGTAACAGGGGTCCTGGTAAACGTTTCCCTGTAACAGGGGTCCAGGTAAACGTGTCCCTGTAACAGGGGTCCTGGTAAACGTGTCCCTGTAACAGGGGTCCTGGTAAACGTGTCCCTGTAACAGGGGTCCTGGTAAACATTTCCCTGTAACAGGGGTCCTGGTAAACATTTCCCTGTAACAGGGGTCCTGGTAAACGTTTCCCTGTAACAGGGGTCCAGGTAAATGTGTCCCTGTAACAGGGGTCCTGGTAAACGTTTCCCTGTAACAGGGGTCCTGTAAGCAGGAATATTAGATGTGTGAAGAAGAAGCGACCGTGTTACTCAAGTCAGAAGAATCCTGCTTGGTCGGTCGGTCGGTCTTCTCAGTGACAGCGAGGCATTTTTGGAATATTTTGTCAGGAGCAACAGAGGAACCTACAATGCACATACTGATTTAGTCTAATCACTGACGGCTAATCAGGAGCCAGCGTGAAGGTCAGAGCTGGACTGACTGTGTTGTTGTTGTTTTGCCGAGTGTCTGGCAGTAAACTGTTATTTGAAGCGAGTCAGTGGTTTAACACTGGAGATCAGTGGGTTGATTGATGCTGTATTCAGGCTGATCAGTATCTGTGTAGATACGGTGTAGTCGGCGGTGGAGGCTGATTACGGCTGATTACCCTCACGGCTGATGAGGCTGTGATGTTTGTGCTGAAGTGGCGTTCAACACTGCGTGGAGCTGTCTGTGATGGAAACTTAGTGCTCCTCCAGCTCGGCGTCTGGGGAACGCCACCGTCTCCAGCCTGAGGAATCTTACGTAAGGGCTTCAGAACCAAACAGCATGCATGTTCATATATAATCTCACAAACATTCCTCTCTGCAGGTTTATGGTTGAATACAAGGACAGAATATTAATATGACGTACGAATGTAATGATCAGTAATGATCAATGATCAGGAATCACATAAACTAGGTATCAGAGAGTAACTGCAAACACTGGAGAGCTTCAAATGGGTTCAACTGACAAAAACTGATATACAAGATATTCATTTAGTGCGTTAACTGAGCAAATAAATAAATATCGTCCACACAGACAGTTTCTTAAGTCTAGTTCAGGTAGAAAAAGTATCAGTGAAGAACCAGCCAGACAGAAACCCTTAAACATCTGAATACATCAAAGACTACAGTCAGAGCTGCAGCCGGCATCTACTCAGAGGATGAACTGGGTTAAAACGCTCTCATCAAGACCAAAACTGCCCCTGAAGATCAAACACATGGAGCTGACACCTCTAAGAAAGATCTGCTCAAGTCTAATCTCCGTTTACACTCTGACCTTATCAACCAGTCTGAGTAAATTCAGGAGTGAGTGCTGTTATCTTCATTCACAAACAGACCCAGAACTGCTTTAGTACATCTGAACAGACCAGAGAAACTGTTCACAGTGGAGGTGAATGGAACCAGACGTCCACCTCTAAAAGCTGTTCTAGATACAGTCAGATCTGTTTACAGTGGAGGTGAATGGAACCAGACGTCCACCTCTAAAAGCTCCTAACAGAAAGTTCTTACAGTAGATGTTATAAATACACTGTCTGATTCTGAGACTCTGTTTATGATAGTTTAGAGAAGATCTCAGTCTTAAACTCCATTCATGGTGGAGGGATACATGCAGGACGCTGTGAGGTTCAAATGGTCCCCAAAGAAAACCTAGTATTTTCAGATCTTCCACATTTTACCATCAACATCCAGATAAACTCAGAAGACACGTGTAGCTTCACTGGTGGGTTTCATAGTAAATACAATGTGTAGATTAGTGTTGTAGACATGGAGACCCCTGGTTACCATCACCACCACCGTAAACACCATCAACACCATCACCATCACTGTAAACACCACCACCACCACCACTATAAACACCAACACCACCAGTGCAAACACCATCACCACCACTGTAAACACCATCACCACCACTGTAAACACCACCACTGTAAAGATCATCACCACCACTGTAAACACCACCACCACCACCACTGTAAACACCACCACTGTAAAGATCATCACCACCACCACCGTAAACATCATCACCACCACTGTAAACACCATCACCACCACTGTAAACACCACCATCACCACTGTAAATACCACAAATCATGGCTGAAAGTGAGATTATGATGTACGACATATGAATCGTCTCCTTAAGAATCAAAATGTAATAGAATCTGTGGTGAGACTCTGATATGACCAATGGTTCTATAAAGAATCATAATCAAAACAGGGCGAAATTTCAAAATATGATGTTCTGAATCATAAAGAATCGTAACTGAATCAAATCAGTTCAGTCATCCAGTCAGGGAGAAAATTAAGATTACTTGTACTGAACCATTTTTTAAAAAGCGTAACTGAATCGAATCATGGTGGAGTGTGGGAGTAGGACATATTGAATCGTCTCCTAAAGACGTGAGATTTTGAATTGTATGAATATGATGTGTCAAATAAAAAACTGTTATTGAATTGTATGAATATGATGTGCCAAATAAAAAATTGTTATTGAATTGTATGAATATGATGTGCCAAATAAAAAATTGTTATTGAATTGTATGAATATGATGAGCCAAATAAAAAAAAATATTTAATTGTATGAATATGATGTGTCAAATAAAAAACTGTTATTGAATTGTATGAATATGATGTGCCAAATAAAAAATTGTTATTGAATTGTATGAATATGATGAGCCAAATAAAAAAAAATATTTAATTGTATGAATATGATGTGTCAAATAAAAAACTATTGAATTGTATGAATATGTCAAATAAAAAAATGTTATTGAATTGTATGAATATGATGAGCCAAATATAATTTTTTATTGAATTGTATGAATATGATGTGTCAAATAAAAAATTGTTATTGAATTGTATGAATATGATGTGTCAAATAAAAAATTGTTATTGAATTGTATGAATGTGTCAAATAAAAAATTGTTATTGAATTGTATGAATGTGTCAAATAAAAAATTGTTATTGAATTGTATGAATATGATGTGTCAAATAAAAAATTGTTATTGAATTGTATGAATATGATGTGTCAAATAAAAAATTGTTATTGAATTGTATGAATATGATGTGTCAAATAAAAAATTGTTATTGAATTGTATGAATATGATGTGTCAAATAAAAAATTGTTATTGAATTGTATGAATATGATGTGTCAAATAAAAAACTGTTATTGAATTGTATGAATATGATGTGTCAAATAAAAAACTGTTATTGAATTGTATGAATATGATGAGCCAATTAAAAAACTGTTATTGAATTGTATGAATATGATGAGCCAATTAAAAAACTGTTATTGAATTGTATGAATATGATGTGCCAAATAAAAAATTGTTATTGAATTGTATGAATATGATGTGCCAAATAAAAAATTGTTATTGAATTGTATGAATATGATGTGCCAAATAAAAAATTGTTATTGAATTGTATGAATATGATGAGCCAAATATAATTTTATATTGAATTGTATGAATATGATGTGTCAAATAAAAACTGTTATTGAATTGTATGAATATGTGTCAAATAAAAAATTGTTATTGAATTGTATGAATGTGTCAAATAAAAAATTGTTATTGAATTGTATGAATGTGTCAAATAAAAAATTGTTATTCAATTGTATGAATATGATGTGTCAAATAAAAAATTGTTATTGAATTGTATGAATATGATGAGCCAAATATAATTTTTTATTGAATTGTATGAATATGATGTGTCAAATAAAAAACTGTTATTGAATTGTATGAATATGTGTCAAATAAAAAATTGTTATTGAATTGTATGAATATGATGTGTCAAATAAAAAAAATGTTATTGAATTGTATGAATATGATGTGTCAAAAAAAATTGTTATTGAATTGTATGAATATGATGTGTCAAATAAAAAATTGTTATTGAATTGTATGAATATGATGTGTCAAATAAGAAATTGTTATTGAATTGTATGAATATGATGTGTCAAATAAAAAATTCTTATTGAATTGTATGAATATGATGTGTCAAATAAAAAACTGTTATTGAATTGTATGAATATGATGAGCTAATTAAATTTTTTTATTGAATTGTATGAATATGATGTGTCAAATAAAAAACTGTTATTGAATTGTATGAATATGTGTCAAATAAAAAGGTGTTATTGAATTGTATGAATATGATGTGCCAAATAAAATCTTTTATTGAATTGTATGAATATGATGTGTCAAATAAAAAACTGTTATTGAATTGTATGAATGTGTCAAATAAAAAATTGCTATTGAATTGTATGAATATGATGTGTCAAATAAAAAATTGTTATTGAATTGTATGAATATGATGTGTCAAATAAAAAATTGTTATTGAATTGTATGAATATGATGTGTCAAATAAAATTTTTTATTGAATTGTGTGAATATGATGTGTCAAATAAGAAATTGTTATTGAATTGTATGAATATGTGTCAAATAAAAAATTGTTATTGAATTGTATGAATATGATGTGTCAAATAAAAAATTGTTATTGAATTGTATGAATATGATGTGTCAAATAAAAAATTGTTATTGAATTGTATGAATATGATGTGTCAAATAAAAATTTTTTATTGAATTGTGTGAATATGATGTGTCAAAAAAGAAATTGTTATTGAATTGTATGAATATGTGTCAAATAAAAAATTGTTATTGAATTGTATGAATATGATGTGTCAAATAAAAATCTGTTATTGAATTGTATGAATATGATGTGTCAAATAAAAATCTGTTATTGAATTGTATGAATATGATGTGTCAAATAAAAATCTGTTATTGAATTGTATGAATATGATGTGTCAAATAAGAAACTGTTATTGAATTGTATGAATATGATGTGTCAAATAAAAAACTGTTATTGAATTGTATGAATATGATGTGTCAAATAAAAAAACTGTATTGAATTGTATGAATATGATGTGTCAAATAAGAAACTGTTATTGAATTGTATGAATATGATGTGTCAAATAAAAAATTGTTATTGAATTGTATAAATATGATGTGTCAAATAAGAAACTGTTATTGAATTGTATGAATATGATGTGTCAAATAAAAAATTGTTATTGAATTGTATGAATATGATGTGTCAAATAAGAAACTGTTACTGAATTGTATGAATATGATGTGTCAAATAAAAATCTGTTATTGAATTGTATGAATATGATGTGTCAAATAAGAAACTGTTACTGAATTGTATGAATATGATGTGTCAAATAAAAATCTGTTATTGAATTGTATGAATATGATGTGTCAAATAAAAAATTGTTATTGAATTGTATGAATATGATGTGTCAAATAAAAATCTGTTATTGAATTGTATGAATATGATGTGTCAAATAAAAAACTGTTATTGAATTGTATGAATATGATGTGTCAAATAAAAAATTGCTATTGAATTGTATGAATATGATGTGTCAAATAAAAAAATTGTTATTGAATTGTATGAATATGACGTGTCAAATAAAAAACTGTTATTGAATTGTATGAATATGATGTGTCAAATAAAAAAACTGTTATTGAATTGTATGAATATGATGTGTCAAATAAGAAACTGTTATTGAATTGTATGAATTTGATGTGTCAAATAAAAAATTGTTATTGAATTGTATGAATATGATGTGTCAAATAAAAAATTGTTATTGAATTGTATGAATATGATGTGTCAAATAAAAAATTGTTATTGAATTGTATGAATATGATGTGTCAAATAAAAAAATTGTTATTGAATTGTATGAATATGACGTGTCAAATAAAAAACTGTTATTGAATTGTATGAATATGATGTGTCAAATAAAAAACTGTTATTGAATTGTATGAATATGATGTGTCAAATAAAAATTTATTGAATTGTATGAATATGACGTGTCAAATGGATCTTTAATGAACAATAACTGAATTAATTCCTGGTGAAACTCCAGAAGATGCTGTTTTGAATCATTTCTAAAAGAATCATGTTTTATAGTCTGAAGCCTCTACTGTGTTCATTTCCTGCACATGCTCAGTACACGTTTTAGATGTGTTAAGAGTTACCCCCGACACCCCCCTCCTCCCCCCCTGCAGCGAGAACACTCCGCTTCTCCAGGACACGCTCTAATCCCGCAGGGCTGATTAAAGGATAAATCTTGGGGGGGTCAAACAGACCCCCCTACAGCAGTAGCTCAGCACAACCTCCGAACCTAGCCCGACATGTAAATGTAAAAAAGACCACCGCCACCAACCAGCCCGAGTTCACAGAGATCAGACGCTCGTCCGGCGCCAGAACTCGGACCTGAGACACCAAACCCGCTACTACTGGCTTTCTCCTGAGACTGGCCCAGCTTCCTCCTGCAGGCCCTCGTATTTTTAGCCTCTCTGGTTTGGAAGTGAGGTTCTATTTCTGAATGGTCGCCTCCCTCAGCTCCTAATATCTTCTGATTAAGCAGGCCAGCGTGCCAGAGGAGAAACAAAGCCAGCGGGAATGTAGGCCAAGATCCACTTCAGCACCGCCGGAGAGGAGACCAGCACACGCAGAACCAGAGTTCAGAGCTGTGAAGAACATCTCCTGTTCATCTGTCCAGCTGGTGTGTTTCTGCCACACCGAGAGAGACAGAGTAAACACTGGACAAGCGTCCTCTCTGAAGAACAAAGGGGTCAATCAGGACAGTAAAGCTGACCATCACAAACTGTCCAACGTGAAGCTCAACAAGACAACCATCCAGGCCCCCTGATTGGCCAGACCTCAGTTTTAGCTTAAGTTATCCAGCTAACAGAGAGATCCTGCTTTGAGATATCTCTTACAGGAGTTCTCAGTTAACCAGATAACTTGAGCACAAGAGCTGAGGAGGTTCCTACTGGACAATCCTAAACTCGGGTTTACCTTGAAATCCTGCTCTGTGAACAACACTGAGGATTCAGCAGTTAGCCAGATAACTTAAACCCAACATCAACAGCTGCTGCTGGACAGTCCTCAGTCTTGGCCTAAACTGCCTGGTTAACTGAAAGATCGTCCCACATGAACAACATCTCTGGAGGCCTCATATCAAGCCTGTCCAGTGGAAGCAGAGTTACGAGTCATATCTACAAGACAGTCCACACTCTGGATCAGAACTATCATATCTATGAGGCAGTCCACACTCTGGATCAGAACTATCATATCTATGAGACAGTCTACACTCTGGATCAGAACTATCATATCTATGAGACAGTCTACACTCTGGATCAGAACTATCATATCTACAAGACAGTCCACACCCTGGATCAGAACTATCATATCTACAAGACAGTCCACACCCTGGATCAGAACTATCATATCTATGAGACAGTCCACACCCTGGATCAGAACTATCATATCTATGAGACAGTCCACACTCTGGATCAGAACTATCATATCTACAAGACAGTCTACACCCTGGATCAGAACTATCATATCTATGAGACAGTCCACACCCTGGATCAGAACTATCATATCTATGAGACAGTCCACACCCTGGATCAGAACTATCATATCTATGAGACAGTCCACACCCTGGATCAGAACTATCATATCTATGAGACAGTCCACACTCTGGATCAGAACTATCATATCTACAAGACAGTCCACACCCTGGATCAGAACTATCATATCTATGAGACAGTCCACACTCTGGATCAGAACTATCATATCTATGAGACAGTCCACACCCTGGATCAGAACTATCATATCTATGAGACAGTCCACACTCTGGATCAGAACTATCATATCTACAAGACAGTCCACACCCTGGATCAGAACTATCATATCTATGAGACAGTCCACACCCTGGATCAGAACTATCATATCTACAAGACAGTCCACACCCTGGATCAGAACTATCATGTCTATGAGACAGTCCACACTCTGGATCAGAACTATCATATCTACAAGACAGTCCACACACTGGATCAGAACTATCATATCTACAAGACAGTCCACACACTGGATCAGAACTATCATATCTATGAGACAGTCCACACTCTGGATCAGAACTATCATATCTATGAGACAGTCTACACTCTGGATCAGAACTATCATATCTACAAGACAGTCCACACTCTGGATCAGAACTATCATATCTATGAGACAGTCTACACTCTGGATCAGAACTATCATATCTACAAGACAGTCCACACTCTGGATCAGAACTATCATATCTATGAGACAGTCTACACTCTGGATCAGAACTATCATATCTATGAGACAGTCTACACTCTGGATCAGAACTATCATATCTACAAGACAGTCCACACTCTGGATCAGAACTATCATATCTATGAGACAGTCTACACTCTGGATCAGAACTATCATATCTACAAGACAGTCTACACTCTGGATCAGAACTATCATATCTACAAGACAGTCCACACCCTGGATCAGAACTATCATATCTATGAGACAGTCCACACTCTAGATCAGAACTATCATATCTATGAGACAGTCCACACTCTAGATCAGAACTATCATATCTATGAGACAGTCCACACTCTGGATCAGAACTATCATATCTATGAGACAGTCTACACTCTGGATCAGAACTATCATATCTATGAGACAGTCCACACTCTAGATCAGAACTATCATATCTATGAGACAGTCCACACTCTGGATCAGAACTATCATATCTATGAGACAGTCCACACTCTAGATCAGAACTATCCAGATTATTTGTCCAGAACAATTTAAGTCTAATTTGAACTCTACCCAATAGCAGTGGAGCTCAGTGGAGGTCACTTTGGGCTTAAATTATTCAACCTTATCCAGAAATTTGCACTGTGAACATCTCCAGCAGCTGGTGCTGCAGGACTGATATGAGCATCTGTGAAGAGTCTGATGATAAACAGAGTCTGATGACGGTGTGGAGTGATGTGCTGCTAGAAGAAGAAGAGAGATCTACTGATGAAGCTCCTCGTATGATCAGAGAACGTGTTCCACCAGCAGTGAACTGGACCAGAGTCGGGCTGGAAGTGGGTCCAGATCTCTGAGCAGCTGAGCGTCTGTATCAGTACTGCAGCTGTGCTGGTCTCAGACTGGTGGTGTTTATTAGTTTCACTGCTGACATGTTTTTATTTGAGGGTCTCTGATCAGATTTATGTTGGTTATAGTATTACAGACTACTGCCTCCCCCAAAATACAGACCTGCGGACCACCAGACAAAGCTTTACAGCCTACAGGTTGAGGAAGCCTGGTTTAAACTTTCTGGGAAATTGAGAAAGCCTGCCCAACTGTAGCAGAGCTAAGATCATTTCCACCAGACGGTCCTCACTTTGGGCTAAAGTATCCTGCAAGCGGGAACAAGGCTGGCAGGAATGGGGCAGCAGTAGTGGGCGCAAGAGTGGCTGGGAGCAGGGGCGGTGGGGAGCAGGGGCGGTGGGGAGCAGGGGCGGTGGGGAATTAAGGCGGTGGGGAACTGGGGCGGTGGGGAACTGGGGCGGTGGGGAACTGGGGCGGTGGGGAACTGGGGCGGTGGGGAACAGGGGCGGTGGGGAACAGGGGCGGTGGGGAATTAAGGCGGTGGGGAACTGGGGCGGTGGGGAACTGGGGCGGTGGGGAACAGGGGCGGTGGGGAACTGGGGCGGCCGGATTTCTGCTCTAACCTGTAGGTGTGGGGCAAAGACATATTCCAGAAATACACCTAGCACCCACGTATCGCTACATTTGTCTGACACGCTGCAGCGCGGTCGAGCAGATGTTCACGGCTGGAGAACGTCCAGAACCTGCTGAGAACCTGATACTTTCAGTACCTCCCGTCTGCACGAGAGCGACACGTGGAATTCTCGGTTTTACACTTTCTTTTCTTCTTCTTAGGTCTGGACACACTTCAATGTGCATTCCAGCTTCTAACTCAGGGTTCTAGACTCAGGAACCAAAATACTGCCTGAATGTGGATCTTACTGGAACTTTTAAAAAGGAATGGTCATCTCCTACCCAACAGACACGTCCACTGCGATCAATAAGCCTAGCCGATTACTGGTAATCGATCGATTATTTAACTGTTGGTGGCCATCCTGAACCTGACCAATCAGAGCAGAGCTCGGAAACTCTGGACATTAATTATTCAGCTCACTGTAATAACCTGACTTCACAGTGAATCGGACCTCCACCTCCACCTCCACCTCCACCTCCAGCCTGCCTGAGAGGAGGGTCGTCTCCCTGGACATGCTCTGCAGGAGTCAGGGCTGCAGTAATCCCGACTTAACAAGACGTCCTGTTTTTGGAAACACCCCCCCAGCAGGGTCAGGCAGGGTCAGGCAGGGCCAGGCAGGGCCGCAAATCCAGCTCCACCAGAAAGTCCAGGCTCAGCTCAAAGGAGCAGCTCAGGCTTCAGCACCAAGAACCTGAAGAACCTGAGGAACCCCTACTCGCAGGAGACCTGTAGGTGTGGAGAACCTCAGCAGCCTGGTGACCACAACAAACGTTCGTTCTGGTTTCTAATTGGCTGTGTGGGGACATTAGCATGCTGCTAATGCTAACGCTAAAGCTAATGCTAGCTGACAGTGGGGCTGATCTCAGAGTGGAGGAGCTCCAGAACACTGAGACAGTGTAGAAGCTGGGGAGCAGCTCCGCGTGCCTGTCAGGAGACGCTGTAGATTAATTAGTGAGTTAATTGGTTAATTAGAGTTTTCAGAGTCATTAGTGCTGATAGTGAAGCAGGGCTGGTCAGCTCA
>JAJQXZ010000032.1:17500-37500 GCA_021613375.1 Megaleporinus macrocephalus | reverse complement strand
CTACTACACAACAACCACACACACACACACACACACAACCATACACATACACACACACACACAACTACACACAAACACACACACACACAACTACACACACACACACACAACAACAACCACACAAACACACACACACACAACAACCACACAAACACACACACACACACACACAACTACACACACACACACACACACACACACACACACAACAACCACACAAACACACACACACACACACAACAACAACCACACACACACACACACACACAACAACCACACAAGCACACACACACACACACACAACTACTACACAACAACCACACAACCATACACACACACACACACACAACTACACACAAACACACACACACAACTACTACACAACAACCACACACACACACACACAAACATACACACACACACACACACACATACATACACACAACCAAACACACAACTACTACACAACAACCACATACACACACAACCATACACACACACACAAATACACACACAACTACACACAAACACACACACACACACATAACTACTACACAACAACCACACACACAACTACTACACAACAACCACACACACACACACACACACACAACCATACACACACACAAACACACACAACTACACACAAACACACACACACACAACTACTACACAACAACCACACACACAACTACTACACAACAACCACACACACACACACACACACAACCATACACACACACAACTACACACAAACACACATACACAACTACTACACAGCAACCACACACACAACTACTACACAACAACCACACACACACACACGCACAACCATACACACACACACACACACAACTACACACAAACACACACACACAACTACTACACAACAACCACACACACACACACACACACACACCCATACACACACACACACACAACCATACACATACACACACACACACACACACACACATACATACACACAACCAAACACACAACTACTACACAACAACCACACACACACACACACACACACAAACACACACAACTACACACACACACACAACTACTACAAAACAACCACACACAACTACTACACAACAACCACACACACACACAACCATACACACACACAAACACACACATACATACACACACAACTACTAAACAACAACCACACACACACACATACACAACCATACACACACAAACACACACATACATACACACACAACTACTAAACAACAACCACACACACACACACATACACAACCATACACACACAAACACACACAAACACACACACAACTACTACACAACAACCACACACACAACTACTACACAACAACCACACACACACCCCCACACACACACAACCATACACACACACACACACACACACATACATACACACAACTACACACACACACAACCACACACACACACACACACACACAACTACACACAAACACACACACAACTACTACACAACAACCACACACACACACAACTACACACAAACACACACACACACACACAACTACACACAAACACACACACACACAGCTATATAAACACACACACACACAACAACCACACAAACACACAACACCCACACAAACACACACTACAAGCACACACACACACACAACAACAACCACACAAACACACACAACAACAACCACACAAACACACACACAACAACAACCACACAAACACACACACACACACAAACACACACACACACACAACTACAACCACACAAACACACACACACACACAACTACACAAACACACGCACACACACACAGCTACACAAACACACACACGCGCGCGCACACAACTGCACAAACACACACACAACAACCACACAAACACACACACACACACACAACTACACAAACACACACACACATCAACCACACAAACACACACACACACACACAACTACACAAACACACACACACATCAACCACACAACAATAAATATAAACATTTCCCCCTAACACAAAACAACTACATAAACACACACAACAACCACACAAACACACACAACAACCACACACACACACAACAACCACACAAACACACACAACAAACACACAAACACACACACACACACACTACAACAAACATAAACATCTCGCCCTAACACAAAACAACTACACTGACAATAAACACACAAACACACACAACTACACACAAACACACACACACAACAACTATGTTGTTATTGAATATTATCTATTATAGTTTATATTGAATATTAAGTAGGCTGTTATTGAGTATTAGCTATTATAGTTTATATTTAATATTAAATAGATTGTTGTTGAATATTAGCTATTATAGTTTATATTGAATATTAAATATGCTGTTATTGAATATTAGCTATTATAGTTTATATTGAATATTAAATAGATTGTTGTTGAATAGTAGCTATTATAATGTATATTGAATATTATGTAGGCTGTTATTGAGTATTATCTATTATAGTTTATATTGAATATTAAATAGATTGTTGTTGAATATTAGCTATTGTAGGTTATATTGAATATTAAATATGCTGTTATTGAATATTAGCTATTATAGTTTATATTGAATATTAAGTTGGCTGTTATTGAATATTAGCTATTATAGTTTATATTGAATATTAAATATGCTGTTATTGGATATTAGCTATTATAGTTTATATTAATTATTAAATATGTTGTTATTGAATATTAGCTATTATAGTTTGTATTGAATAATAAATAGACTGATATTGAATATTAGCTATTATAGTTTATATTAAATGTTAATAGGTGGTTGTTGAATATTAGCTATTATAGTTTGTATTGAATAATAAATAGACTGTTGTTGAATATTAGCTATTATAGTTTATATTAAATGTTAATAGGCGGTTGTTGAATATTAGCTATTATAGTTTGTATTGAATAATAAATAGACTGTTGTTGAATATTAGCTATTATAGTTTATATTGAATATTAAGTAGGCTGTTATTGAATATTAGCTATTATAGTTTATATTGAATATTAAATATGCTGTTATTGGATATTAGCTATTATAGTTTATATTAATTATTAAATATGTTGTTATTGAATATTAGCTATTATAGTTTGTATTGAATAATAAATAGACTGTTGTTGAATATTAGCTATTATAGTTTATATTAAATGTTAATAGGCGGTTGTTGAATATTAGCTATTATAGTTTATATTAAATGTTAATAGGCGGTTGTTGAATATTAGCTATTATACTTTGTATTGAATAATAAATAGACTGTTGTTGAATATTAGCTATTATAGTTTATATTAAATGTTAATAGGCGGTTGTTGAATATTAATGGACTGTTATTGAGTATTATTGGGCTGTTGTTGAATTTTAATACTTGTTAGGGTGGTCAATAGTATGTAGACAGTGAAACAAAATGGGGGGATATTGACTGAGGGTCTTTCATTAAGACTGAATGCATACAGGGGGAGGGTTTCTAGTGTGTGTGAAACATTAATGAGGATGCTGGAATGAAGATAGGAGAACACAGAGAGCCTGAGCTGCAGCAGTCAGATGATTGTGGGGGGAGAGTACACATACACACAACACATACACCAAACACAAACACACAATACACACACACACACACACACACTTAAACACATACACACAACACACACACAACACATACTCACAATACACAAACATACAACACTTAAACACATACACACAACACATACATACAATACTCACACACAACACTTAAACACATACACACAACATATACTCATGAGACACACAATACATACATACATACAACACACACACAACACATAAATACATACACACAACGCATACACACGAGACACACACAATACATACATACAACACACAACACATAAATACATACACACAACACATACAAACGAGACACACACAATACATACATACAACACACACACAACACGTAAATACATACACACAACACATACAAACGAGACATACACAATACATACATACAACACACACACAACACAAATATATAAACACAACACATACACATGAGGCAAACACACAACACAATACATGAGACACACAAACAATATATACACAACATATACACACAACACATATACATACTATACATACATACATACTGTTATATATACTGTCTCTTAGATATTAATACTGTTATATATACTGTCTCTTAGATATTCATACTGTTATATACACTGACTCTTAGATATTAATACAGTTATATATACTGACTCTCAGATATTCATACTGTTACATACACTGACTCTTAGATATTCATACAGTTATATATACTGACTCTTACATATTCATACTGTTATATATATACTGACTTAGATATTCATACTGTTATATATACTGACTCTCAGATATTCATACTGTTATATATACTGACTCTTAGATATTCATACTGTTACATACACTGACTCTTAAATATTCATACTGTTATATATACTGACTCTTAGATATTCATACTGTTATATATACTGACTCTTAGATATTCATACTGTTATATATACTGACTCTTAAATATTCATAATGTTATATATACTGACTCTTAGATATTCATACTGTTACATACACTGACTCTTAGATATTCATACTGTTATATACACTGACTCTTAGATATACATACTGCTATATATACTGACTCTTAGATATTCATACTGTTACATACACTGACTCTTAGATATACATACTGTTATATATACTGACTCTTAGATATTCATACTGTTATATATACTGATTCTTAAATATTCATACTGTTATATATACTGACTCTTAGATATTCATACTGTTATATATACTGACTCTTAGATATACATACTGTTATATATACTGACTCTTAGATATTCATACTGTTACATACACTGACTCTTAGATATTCATACTGTTATATACACTGACTCTTAGATATTCATACTGTTACATACACTGACTCTTAGATATACATACTGTTATATATACTGACTCTTAGATATTCATACTGTTATATACACTGACTCTTAGATATTCATACTGTTACATACATTGACTCTTAGATATACATACTGTTATATATACTGACTCTTAGATATTCATACTGTTATATATACTGACTCTTAGATATTCATACTGCTATATACACTGACTCTTAGATATTCATACTGTTACATACACTGACTCTTAGATATACATACTGTTATATATACTGACTCTTAGATATTCATACTGTTATATACACTGGCTCTTAGATATACATACTGTTACATATACTGACTCTTAGATATTCATACTGTTATATACACTGACTCTTAGATATTCATACTGTTATATATACTGACTCTTAGATATTCATACTGTTATATATACTGTCTCTTAGATATACATACTGTTATATATACTGACTCTTAGATATTCATACTGTTACATACACTGACTCTTAGATATTCATACTGTTATATATACTGACTCTTAGATATACATACTGTTATATATACTGACTCTTAGATATTCATACTGTTATATATACTGACTCTTAGATATACATACTGTTATATATACTGACTCTTAGATATACATACTGTTATATATACTGACTCTTAGATATTCATACTGTTATATATACTGACTCTTAGATATACATACTGTTATATATACTGACTCTTAGATATTCATACTGTTATATATACTGACTCTTAAATATTCATACGGTTATATATACTGACTCTTAGATATTCATACTGTTATATATACTGACTCTTAAATATTCATACTGTTATATATACTGACTCTTAGATATTCATACTGTTACATACACTGACTCTTAGATATACATACTGTTATATATACTGACTCTTAGATATTCATACTGTTATATATACTGACTCTTAGATATTCATACTGTTATATATACTGTCTCTTAGATATACATACTGTTATATATACTGATTCTTAAATATTCATACTGTTATATATACTGACTCTTAGATATTCATACTGTTATATATACTGACTCTTAGATATTCATACTGTTATATATACTGACTCTTAGATATTCATACTGTTAGACAGTCACAGATATACAGACTGATTAAAGAACAGAGTAATAAAGTCTATCTATCTATTAGTATTTAGGTAGTGTATATGTGTGTAGTCTCTCTCCATACACTCCTGTAGGATTTCTAAATGTTTATAATATATGTAAGAGTGTAGTTCCGCTCTGTTCTGTGTAGAAGTGACGTGTGCTCAGTGCTGGTGGGATTCAGTGTGTTGTACTGCCCCCTGCTGGATTGTAGTGTAATGAGCTCCGCTCCTGCAGAGGGCGCTGTTGTGCTTTGAGCTCGGCAGTAAGGCGCTCCAGGAGGAGGAGAGTGAACTGCTGTACAGAGGAGGTCTGGTGAGACACGAGACTAAACTAAACTTATTATATTTATAACCAAAACACTTAATGATTAATTTAATAAAGATTAATTATTAATTCTGCTTTAGTGATCAAAGTGCCGGTCTGATTTAACTTATCACTGCAGACCAGTCCAGTATTCACAGCTGATCTGGTTCTCAATCAGACCAGTTTATCTCTTTATTGTTAGATATTCATACTGTTACATACACTGACTCTTAGATATTCATACTGTTATATACACTGACTCTTAGATATTCATACTGTTATATATACTGACTCTTAGATATTAATACTGTTATATACACTGACTCTTAGATATTCATACTGTTATATATACTGACTCTTAGATATTCATACTGTTACATACACTGACTCTTAGATATTCATACTGTTATATATAATGACTCTTAGATATTCATACTGTTACATACACTGACTCTTAGATATTCATACTGTTATATATACTGACTCTTAGATATTCATACTGTTACATACACTGACTCTTAGATATACATACTGTTATATATACTGACTCTTAGATATTCATACTGTTACATACACTGACTCTTAGATATACATACTGTTATATATACTGACTCTTAGATATACATACTGTTATATATACTGACTCTTAGATATTCATACTGTTACATACACTGACTCTTAGATATATATACTGTTATATATACTGACTCTTAGATATTCATACTGTTATATATACTGATTCTTAAATATTCATACTGTTATATATACTGACTCTTAGATATTCATACTGTTATATATACTGACTCTTAGATATTCATACTGTTATATATACTGACTCTTAGATATTAATACTGTTATATACACTGACTCTTAGATATTCATACTGTTATATATACTGACTCTTAGATATACATACTGTTATATATACTGACTCTTAGATGTACATACTGTTATATATACTGACTCTTAGATATTCATACTGTTATATATACTGACTCTTAGATATTCATACTGTTATATATACTGACTCTTAAATATTCATACTGTTATATATACTGACTCTTAGATATTCATACTGTTATATATACTGACTCTTAGATATACATACTGTTATATATACTGACTCTTAGATGTACATACTGTTATATATACTGACTCTTAGATATACATACTGTTATATATACTGACTCTTAGATGTACATACTGTTATATATACTGACTCTTAGATATTCATACTGTTATATATACTGACTCTTAGATATTCATACTGTTACATACACTGACTCTTAGATATTCATACTGTTATATATACTGACTCTTAGATATACATACTGTTATATATACTGACTCTTAGATGTACATACTGTTATATATACTGACTCTTAGATATTCATACTGTTATATATACTGACTCTTAGATATACATACTGTTATATATACTGACTCTTAGATATTCATACTGTTATATATACTGACTCTTAAATATTCATACTGTTATATATACTGACTCTTAGATATACATACTGTTATATATACTGACTCTTAGATGTACATACTGTTATATATACTGACTCTTAGATATACATACTGTTATATATACTGACTCTTAGATATACATACTGTTATATATACTGACTCTTAGATGTACATACTGTTATATATACTGACTCTTAGATATTCATACTGTTATATATACTGACTCTTAAATATTCATACTGTTATATATACTGACTCTTAGATATTCATACTGTTATATATACTGACTCTTAGATATTCATACTGTTAGACAGTCACAGATATACAGACTGATTAAAGAACAGAGTAATAAAGTCTATCTATCTATTAGTATTTAGGTAGTGTATATGTGTGTAGTCTCTCTCCATACACTCCTGTAGGATTTCTAAATGTTTATAATATATGTAAGAGTGTAGTTCCGCTCTGTTCTGTGTAGAAGTGACGTGTGCTCAGTGCTGGTGGGATTCAGTGTGTTGTACTGCCCCCTGCTGGATTGTAGTGTAATGAGCTCCGCTCCTGCAGAGGGCGCTGTTGTGCTTTGAGCTCGGCAGTAAGGCGCTCCAGGAGGAGGAGAGTGAACTGCTGTACAGAGGATTTCTGGTGAGACACGAGACTAAACTAAACTTATTATATTTATAACCAAAACACTTAATGATTAATTTAATAAAGATTAATTATTAATTCTGCTTTAGTGATCAAAGTGCCGGTCTGATTTAACTTATCACTGCAGACCAGTCCAGTATTCACAGCTGATCTGGTTCTCAATCAGACCAGTTTATCTCTTTATTGTTATTATTATTATTATTATTATGTTCTTTATTATTTTGTGTGTTATATGTAATGGGATGTATACATGTGTCTGATCTCTGTATATGTGTTTACTGTAAAATAACTTTGTTACGATTGATGTGTAGAAGTCTGATGTGTAGAAGTCTGGTTGATGTGTAGAAGTCTGGTTGATATGTAGAAGTCTGATTGATGTGTAGAAGTCTGATTGATGTGTAGACATCTGATTGATGTGTAGAAGTCTGGTTGATGTGTAGAAGTCTGGTTGATGTGTAGAAGTCTGGTTGATATGTAGAAGTCTGATTGATGTGTAGAAGTCTGGTTGATATGTAGAAGTCTGATTGATGTGTAGAAATCTGATTGATGTGTAGAAGTCTGGTTGATGTGTAGAAGTCTTGATTGATGTGTAGAAGTCTGATTGATGTGTAGAAGTCTGATTGATGTGAAGAAGTCTGATTGATGTGAAGAAGTCTGATTGATGTGTAGAAGTCTGATTGATGTGTAAAAGTCTGATTGATGTGTAAAGGCTGATTGATGTGTAGAAGTCTGGTTGATGTGTAGAAGTCTGGTTGATGTGTAGAAGTCTGATTGATGTGTAGAAGTCTGATTGATGTGTAGAAGTCTGATTCATGTGAAGAAGTCTGGTTGATGTGTAGATGTCTGATTGATGTGTAGAAATTTGATTGATGTATAAAAGTCTGATTAATGTGTGAAAGTCTGATTAATGTGTGAAAATCTGATGTTCTTGTATCTCTTCCAGGCGTAAAGAATGAAGAATGGCTTTACAGCAGATCCTGCCTCTGCTGAGGATCTACCACCCAGCGTTCCTGCAGCTCCCCTGTACCTGTACCATCTCCATTACCGTCTCCAGGTTCCTCAGGTGAGTTCCTCTACATCTGCAGTACCTCTATCACCTCCATTACCGTCTCCAGGTTCCTCAGGTGAGTTCCTCTACGTCTGCAGTACCTCTATCACCTCCATTACCGTCTCCAGGTTCCTCAGGTGAGTTCCTCTACGTCTGCACTACCTCTATCACCTCCATTACCGTCTCCAGGTTCTACAGGCCGGATCAGTCACATCTGAAGTTCACCTCAGTACATTTGTGGTTTCACTGTGTGGACGAAGTGCTGAATTCACCCAAATTAATCACTAATAATTATTTTTTTCAGGTTCTTCAGCGCAACTGCCACAGCGCCCCCCAATGGCCCAGAGAACGTCTCCCTGCTGGAGAACCTCTCCATCCTGGGAGTGGACCTGAAAATGGCCCGGCAGCGGCAGCCCGGAGTCCTCCGGAAAGTCCAGACCAACGAACGTGGCCTGGCAGAGTTCCTCAGCGGCAAAGGGGCCAGTCGAGAGGTCATCGCCGGCATCATCTCGAGGTTCCCGAGAGCCATAACGCGGTCGGGCGAGCACCTGGAGGAGCGCTGGCAGCTCTGGCGCAACATCTTCCAGGACGATGCGGAAATCGTGCGGATTCTGGACCGCTCTCCCGAGTCCTTCTTTCGCTCCAGCGATAACGAGAACCTGGAGAAGAACATCCTGTTTCTGAGCTCGCTGGGAATCACACCCCAGGACCTTCCCAAGCTGCTGACCAAGGCTCCCCGAGTGTTCTCCAACAGCTTTGAGCTGAACCGGACCATGGTGGAGCTCCTGCAGAGTGTCTGCGCGAGTCTCGGTGGGACGAACCACGAAGCGTTCGCTAGGGCCATCATCTTCAGGAACGTCTACATCCTCATCCGCAGCACCAAGCGCGTCAAGGCCAACATCGAGTTTCTGCTGGACGTGCTCAAGCTCACCGACGCTGAAGCTCTGAGCCTGTTTCAAAGCCACGGAGCGGACATCCTGGATCTTTCCCACGCCAGCCTACAGAGGAACTTCAAGAGCCTCTGGTTGAAGCTGAAGTCTCTGGGCTGCCGAAAGGCAGAGATGAAGAGACTGGTGATGAACCACGCTACGGTGCTCTTCGTGTCTCCTGAAACGCTGAACGAGAAGCTGGACTGCCTGGTTGAAGGAGGCGTGGACGTTAAGAAGATCGTGGAGAAGCCCAAGGTGCTGGATTTCAGTGCCGCCACGTTAAGACAGCGCCTCCACGATCTGAACAGTCTGGGCTACAACTTCGACGCCTACGGAATAACCATCCTGGACATGAGCAGGAAACGCTTTGATGCTAAGCTGGAGAAGCTACGAGAGGTCGGACACTGAGAGCTGCTCAGCGTGGATCTAATCCCATCAGTCCAATCAAGCTCCAGTAGGGACCTTTCCAATCAATATCGATTGATTATTAAAAATCTTCAGCACTGATTAAACAACAGCTTTCCGGTGAAACTCGTCTGCAGCTGTGATTGGACAAGACGTTCACCGCACACTGTGATTGGACAGGGGGCTCATCGCACAGTGTGATTGGACAGGGGGCTTACAGCATACAGTGATTGGACAGGGGGCTCACAGCACACTGTGATTGGTCAGGGAGCTCACAGTATACAGTGATTGGACAGGGGGCTCACAGTATACAGTGATTGGACAGGGGGCTCACAGCACACTGTGACTGGACAGGGGGCTCACAGCACACTGTGATTGGTCAGGGAGCTCACAGTATACAGTGATTGGACAGGGGGCTCACAGCATACAGTGATTGGACAGGGGGCTCACAGCAGACTGTGATTGGTTATTGAAACAACAATAAAGAGTCATTCACTGAAATAAATACAGTCGTCTGCAGATGTTGGAGCACTGCTGGTCAGTTTGTACTGAATAGTTCAGCACTGCTGATAATCAGACGCTGTGCAGTAAGTTTGTGTTTGAGTGTTTACTGTGGGGGGTGTTTACATCAGTGTGATCACTTTTAAACCAGTAAAGCTTTTACACACGACTGTATCTGTTCTGTTCAGTGTTCAGCGGGTGTTGTTGAATAAATGCTGATCTACTCAGATGTCCAAATACTTATAAGTTCATGTTCAGAATTTTTTAGTTGCAGTTTATCCCTGTCTAGTTCTGACTTAACTCTTTTAGGCCACAGGTTACTATACTAAAACCACACCTTACTATACCAAACCACAGGTTACTATACTAAAACCACAGCTTACTATACTAAAACCACAGGTTACTATACTAAAACCACAGGTTACTATACTAAAACTACAAATTATTATGCTAAGACCACAGGTTACTATACTAAAACCACAGGTTACTATACTAAGACCACAGCTTACTATACTAAAACCACAGGTTACTATACTAAAACCACAGCTTACTATACTAAAACTACAAATTATTATACTAAGACCACAGGTTACTATACTAAAACCACAGGTTACTATACTAAACCACAGGTTACTATACTAAACCACAGGTTACTATACTAAAACCACAGCTTACTATACTAAAACTACAAATTATTATACTAAGACCACAGGTTACTATACTAAAACCACAAATTATTATACTAAGACCACAGCTTACTATACTAAAACCACAGGTTACTATACTAAAACCACAAATTATTATACTAAAACCACAGCTTACTATATTAAAACCACAGCTTACTATACTAAACCACAGGTTACTATACTAAAACCACAGCTTACTATACTAAAACCACAGCTTACTATACTAAAACCACAGGCTACTATACTAAAACCACAGCTTACTATACTAAAACCACAGGTTACTATACTAAAACCACAGCTTACTATACTAAAACCACACCTTACTATACTAAAACCACATGTTACTATACTAAAACCACAGCTTACTATACTAAAACCACACCTTACTATACTAAAACCACAGCTTACTATACTAAAACCACAGCTTACTATACTAAAACCACAGGCTACTATACTAAAACCACAGCTTACTATACTAAAACCACACCTTACTATACTAAAACCACAGCTTACTATACTAAAACCACAGCTTACTATACTAAAACCACAGGCTACTATACTAAAACCACAGCTTACTATACTAAAACCACAGGTTACTATACTAAAACCACAGGCTACTATACTAAAACCACAGCTTACTATACTAAATCCACAGCTTACTATACTAAAACCACAGGCTACTATACTAAAACCACAGGTTACTATACTAAAACCACAGCTTACTATATTAAACCACAGGTTACTATACTAAAACCACAGGTTACTATACTAAAACCACAGGTTACTATACTAAAACTACAAATTATTATGCTAAGACCACAGGTTACTATACTAAAACCACAGGTTACTATACTAAGACCACAGCTTACTATACTAAAACCACAGGTTACTATACTAAAACCACAGCTTACTATACTAAAACTACAAATTATTATACTAAGACCACAGGTTACTATACTAAAACCACAGGTTACTATACTAAACCACAGGTTACTATACTAAACGACAGGTTACTATACTAAAACCACAGCTTACTATACTAAAACTACAAATTATTATACTAAGACCACAGGTTACTACACTAAAACCACAGGTTACTATACTAAACCACAGGTTACTATACTAAAACCACAGCTTACTATACTAAAACCACAGCTTACTATACTAAAACCACACCTTACTATACTAAAACCACAGCTACTATACTAAAACCACAGCTTACTATACTAAAACCACAGCTTACTATACTAAAACCACAGAATACTATACTAAAACCACACCTTACTATACTAAAGCCACAGGTTACTATACTAAGACCACAGCTTACTATACTAAAACCACAGCTTACTATACTAAAACCACAGGTTACTACACTAAAACTACAAATTATTATACTAAGACCACAGGTTACTATACTAAAACCACAGCTTACTATACTAAAACTACAAATTATTATACTAAGACCACAGGTTACTATACTAAAACCACAGGTTACTATACCAAACCACAGGATACTATACTAAAACCACAGCTTACTATACTAAACCACAGGTTACTATACTAAAACCACAGCTTACTATACTAAACCACAGGTTACTATACTAAAACGACAAATTATTATGCTAAGACCACAGGTTACTATACTAAAACCACAGGTTACTATACTAAAACCACAGCTTACTATACTAAAACCACAGCTTACTATACTAAACCACAGGTTACTATACTAAAACCACAGCTTACTATACTAAACCACAGGTTACTATACTGAAACCACAAATTATTATACTAAGACCACAGGTTACTATACTAAAACCACAGCTTACTATACTAAACCACAGGTTACTATACTGAAACCACAAATTATTATACTAAGACCACAGGTTACTATACTAAAACCACAGGTTACTATACTAAAACCACAAATTATACTAAAACCACAGCTTACTATACTAAAACCACAGCTTACTATACTAAAACCACAGCTTACTATACTAAAACCACAAATTATTATACTAAAACCACAGGTTACTATACTAAAACCACAGCTTACTATACTAAACCACAGGTTACTATACTAAAACCACAGCTTACTATACTAAAACCACAGCTTACCATACTAAACCACAGGTTACTATACTAAAACCACAAATTGTTATACTAAAACCACAGGTTACTATACTAAAACCACAGCTTACTATACTAAACCACAGCTTACTATACTAAGACCACAGGTTACTATACTAAAACCACAGGTTACTATACTAAAACCACAGCTTACTATACTAAACCACAGCTTACTATACTAAAACCACAGGTTACTATACTAAAACCACAGCTTACTATACTAAACCACAGCTTACTATACTAAAACCACAGCTTACTATACTAAACCACAGCGTACTATACTAAAACCACAGGTTACTATACTAAAACCACAGCTTACTATACTAAACCACAGCTTACTATACTAAACCACATGTTACTAAACTAAACCACAGGTTACTATACTAAAACCACAGCTTACTATACTAAAACCACAGCTTACCATACTAAACCACATGTTACTATACTAAACCACAGCTTACTATACTAAACCACATGTTACTATACTAAACCACAGGTTACTATACTAAACCACAGGTTACTATACTAAAACCACAAATTGTTATACTAAAACCACAGGTTACTATACTAAAGCCACAGCTTACTATACTAAAACCACAGCTTACTATACTAAGACCACAGGTTACTATACTAAAACCACAGGTTACTATACTAAAACCACAGCTTACTATACTAAACCACAGGTTACTATACTGAAACCACAAATTATTATACTAAGACCACAGGTTACTATACTAAAACCACAGGTTACTATACTAAAACCACAAATTATACTAAAACCACAGCTTACTATACTAAAACCACAGCTTACTATACTAAAACCACAGCTTACTATACTAAAACCACAAATTATTATACTAAAACCACAGGTTACTATACTAAAACCACAGCTTACTATACTAAACCACAGGTTACTATACTAAAACCACAGCTTACTATACTAAAACCACAGCTTACCATACTAAACCACAGGTTACTATACTAAAACCACAAATTGTTATACTAAAACCACAGGTTACTATACTAAAACCACAGCTTACTATACTAAACCACAGCTTACTATACTAAGACCACAGGTTACTATACTAAAACCACAGGTTACTATACTAAAACCACAGCTTACTATACTAAACCACAGCTTACTATACTAAAACCACAGGTTACTATACTAAAACCACAGCTTACTATACTAAACCACAGCTTACTATACTAAACCACAGCGTACTATACTAAAACCACAGGTTACTATACTAAAACCACAGCTTACTATACTAAACCACAGCTTACTATACTAAACCACATGTTACTAAACTAAACCACAGGTTACTATACTAAAACCACAGCTTACTATACTAAAACCACAGCTTACCATACTAAACCACATGTTACTATACTAAACCACAGCTTACTATACTAAACCACATGTTACTATACTAAACCACAGGTTACTATACTAAACCACAGGTTACTATACTAAAACCACAAATTGTTATACTAAAACCACAGGTTACTATACTAAAGCCACAGCTTACTATACTAAAACCACAGCTTACTATACTAAGACCACAGGTTACTATACTAAAACCACAGGTTACTATACTAAAACCACAGCTTACTATACTAAACCACAGCTTACTATACTAAAACCACAGCTTACTATACTAAGACCACAGGTTACTATACTAAAACCACAGGTTACTATACTAAAACCACAGCTTACTATACTAAACCACAGCTTACTATACTAAAACCACAGGTTACTATACTAAAACCACAGCTTACTATACTAAACCACAGCTTACTATACTAAAACCACAGCTTACTATACTAATCCACAGCGTACTATACTAAAACCACAGGTTACTATACTAAAACCACAGCTTACTATACTAAACCACAGCTTACTATACTAAACCACAGGTTACTATACTAAAACCACAAATTATTATACTAAGACCACAGGTCACTATACTAAAACCACAGGTTACTATACTAAGACCACAGGTTACTATACTAAAACCACAGCTTACTATACTAAGACCACAGCTTACTGTACTAAACAACAGCTTACTATACTAAGACCACAGGTTACTATACTAAAACCACAGGTTACTATACTAAACCACAGGTTACTATACTAAAACCACAGCTTACTATACTAAAACCACAGGTTACTATACTAAAACTACAAATTATTATACTAGGACCACAGGTTACTATACTAAAACCACAAATTATTATACTAAGACCACAGGTTACTATACTAAACCACAGGTTACTATACTAAAACTACAAACTATTATACTAAGACCACAGGTTACTATACTAAAACCACAGGTTACTATACTAAGACCACAGGTTACTATACTAAACCACAGGTTACTATACTAAAACTACAAACTATTATACTAAGACCACAGGTTACTATACTAAAACCACAGGTTACTATACTAAACCACAGGTTACTATACTAAAACCACAAATTATTATACTAAGACCACAGGTTACTATACTAAAACCACAATTTATTATACTAAGACCACAGGTTACTATACTAAAACCACAAATTATTATACTAAAACCACAGCTTACTATACTAAAACCACAAATTATTATACTAAGACCACAGGTTACTTTACTAAGATCACAAGTTATACTATAACCACAAGATACTATACTGAGATCAGAATTTATTATACTGAGGCCACAAGTTACTGAGACAACAAGACATTATATGGAGACCATACATGACTATACTGGGACCAGAAGTTACTATACTGAGACCATAAATGACTATACTGGGACCAGAAGTTACTATACTGAGACCATAAATGACTATACTGGGACCAGAAGTTATTATACTGAGGCCACAAGTTACTGAGACCACAAGATATTATATGGAGACCATACATGACTATACTGGGACAAGAAGTTACTATACTAAGACCATAAATCAATATACTGGGACCAGAAGTTACTATACTGAGACCATAAATGACTATACTGGGACCAGAAGTTACTATAATGAGGCTACAAGTTAGTATACTGAGATAACGGTTTAGGTTAATATATAAATCTGTGGTTGGCCTTATTAAAAGAATCTCCATGCTCCACACAGGTGCATCAGTCTGAGTCCTGTGTCCTGTTACTGCTGTTAATGTAATGTAAGGTGCAGTTTGGAGGACGGACTGTGTGTCTTTTATAAAAAATAAACTTCATAAAACTATATTTTGGTTTGAATGTAGTTAATCTACACCAACTTGCATAAACAGTTTATACGGGAGCAGATATTTGAATTCATTTTCAGGAGGAAAATTAATCTCTAATTTTTATAGAGAATTTATGTTTAAGTCGTTTTTATGGAGAATTTATTTTGATTATAAATTATTGAAGTTACTTGTATAGAGAATTTATTTTGTAAATAAATTATTTTAGTTGTTTTTATGGAGAATTTATTTTGAATATAAACTATTTAAGTAGTTTTATGGAGAATTTACTTTGAATATAAACTATGTAAGTCGTTTTTATGGAGAAATTACTTGAATATAAACTATTTAAGTAGTTTTATGTAGAATTTATTTTGAATATAAAGAATTTAAGTAGTTTTATGGAGAATTTATTTTGAATATAAACTATTTAAGTCGTTTTTATGGAGAATTTATTTTGAATATAATCTATTTAAGTAGTTTTATGGAGAATTTATTTTGAATATAAACAATTTAAGTCGTTTTTATGGAGAATTTATTTTGAATATAAACTATTTAAGTCGTTTTTATGGAGAATTTATTTTGAATATAAACTATTTAAGTAGTTTTATGGAGAATTTATTTTGAATATAAACTATTTAAGTAGTTTTATGGAGAATTTATTTTGATTATTAATTATTGAAGTTATTTTTATAGAGAATTTATGTTTGAGTCGTTTTTATGGAGAATTTATTTTGAATATAAACTATTTAAGTCGTTTTTATGGAGAATTTATTTTGAATATAAACTATTTAAGTAGTTTTATGGAGAATTTATTTTGAATATAAACTATTTAAGTCGTTTTTATGGAAAATGTATTTTGAATATAAACTATTTAAGTAGTTTTATGGAGAATTTATTTTGAATATAAACTATTTAAGTAGTTTTATGGAGAATTTATTTTGATTATTAATTATTGAAGTTATTTTTATAGAGAATTTATGTTTAAGTCGTTTTTATGGAGAATTTATTTTGAATATAAACTATTTAAGTAGTTTTATGGAGAATTTATTTTGAATATAAACTATTTAAGTAGTTTTATGGAGAATTTATTTTGATTTTTAATTGTTGAAGTTATTTTTATAGAGAATTTATTTTTATTAAATGCATTTAAATATTTAAATGTTCACGCGGGAGGCGCTAGGAACTAAAGTGCGACAGTAGCGTTTTACGTACGGACTCGTTTGAGTGTAACTCCAGCCGGGCAGTCACGCGTCGGTAGAGGATTTAACGGAAAGTCAGATTAACAGGTAAGTTTAGAGTTTATTAGAGATTATTAGTCTTATTATTAGTGTTTATTAATGTGTATTAGTGTTTATTAGTGTGTATTAGTGTTTATTAGCTACGAATAGAGATTATTATTCAGATTAGAGGCTCAGCAGGTTACACTCGCACATTATTACTACATCATCTCCTGTATACACACAGTGGCCATTATATCGGAAACACCTCCCATATACCTGCTAGTGGACTCACTGTCCACTGTATCAGCTCCACTGACCATACAGGACCTCCACTCACTGTCCACTGTATCAGCTCCACTGACCATACAGGACCTCCACTCCACTCATACACACTGTGTGTGTATATGGTGTGTGTGTGTGTGTGTGTGTGTGTGTGTGTGTGTATGGTGTGTGTGTGTGTGTGTATATGGTGTGTGTGTGTGTGTGTGTGTATATGGTGTGTTTGTGTATATGGTGTGTGTGTGTGTATATGGTGTGTTTGTGTATATGGTGTGTGTGTGTGTGTGTGTGTATATTGTGTGTGTGTGTGTGTGTGTATATGGTGTGTGTGTATATGGTGTGTTTGTGTATATGGTGTGTGTGTGTGTGTGTGTGTGTGTGTATATGTTGTGTATGTGTATATGGTGTATGTGTATATGGTGTATGTGTATATGGTGTGTGTGTATATGGTGTGTTTGTGTATATGGTGTGTGTGTGTGTATATGGTGTGTGTGTGTGTGTATATGGTGTGTGTGTGTGTGTGTGTATATGGTGTGTTTGTGTATATGGTGTGTGTGTGTGTGTGTGTATATTGTGTGTGTGTGTGTGTGTGTGTATATTGTGTGTGTGTGTGTGTGTGTGTGTGTGTATATGGTGTGTGTGTATATGGTGTGTTTGTGTATATGGTGTGTGTGTGTGTGTGTGTGTGTGTGTATATGTTGTGTATGTGTATATGGTGTATGTGTATATGGTGTATGTGTATATGGTGTATGTGTATATGGTGTGTGTGTATATGGTGTGTTTGTGTATATGGTGTGTGTGTGTGTGTGTGTGTGTGTATATGGTGTGTGTGTGTGTGTATATGGTGTGTGTGTGTGTGTGTGTATATGTTGTGTATGTGTATATGGTGTGTGTGTATATGGTGTGTATGTGTATATGGTGGGTGTGTTTGTGTGTGTGTCTATATGGTGTGTGTGTGTCTATATGGTGTGTGTGTGTGTGTGTATATGGTGTGTGTGTGTGTGTGTGAATATGGTGTGTGTGTGTGTGTGTGTATATGGTGTGTGTGTGTGTGTGTGTGTGTATATGGTGTGTGTGTGTG
>JAJQXZ010000032.1:0-12500 GCA_021613375.1 Megaleporinus macrocephalus | reverse complement strand
AGCGTTTAGACTCACTGGATCAGCGTTTAGACTCACTGGATCAGTGTTTAGACTCACTGGATCAGTGGTTAGACTCACTGGATCAGTGCTTAGACTCACTGGATTAGTGTTTTGGACTCACTGGATCGGCGGTTAGACTCACTCGGCGGTTAGACTCACTGGATCAGTGTTTAGACTCACTTGATCGGCGGTTAGACTCACTTGATCGGCGTTTAGACTCACTGGATCAGTGTTTAGGCTCAGTGGATCGGCGGTTAGACTCACTGGATCAGTGTTTAGACTCACTGGATTAGCGTTTAGACTCTCTAGATCAGTGTTTAGACTCACTGGATCAGTGTTTAGACTCAGTGGATCAGTGTTTAGACTCACTGGATCAGTGTTTAGACTCACTGGATCGGCGGTTAGACTCACTCGGCGGTTAGACTCACTGGATCAGTGTTTAGACTCACTGGATCACTGATTTAATCAGTTATTAATTCAGTGTAGACTGAGTTTAGACTCACTGGATCGGCGGTTAGACTCACTGAATCACTGATTGAATCACTTAGTAATTCAGTGTAGACTGAGTATAGACTCACTGAATCGGCGGTTAGACTCACTGGATCAGTGGTTAGACTCACTGGATCGGCGGTTAGACTCACTGGATCACTGATTGAATCAGTTATTAATTCAGTGTAGACTGAGTTTAGACTCACTGGATCGGCGGTTAGACTCTCTAGATCAGTGTTCAGACTCACGGGATCTGATTTAATCAGTTATTAATTCAGTGTAGACTGAGTTTAGACTCACTGAATCGGCGGTTGGACTCACTGGATCAGTGGTTAGACTCACTGGATCGGCGGTTAGACTCACTGGATCGGCGGTTAGACTCACTCGGCGGTTAGACTCACTGGATCAGTGTTTAGGCTGGATCAGTGTTTGGACTCAGTGGATCGGCGGTTAGACTCACTGGATCAGCGTTTAGACTCACTGGATCAGCGTTTAGACTCACTGGATCAGCGTTTAGACTCACTGGATCAGTGTTTAGGCTGGATCAGCGTCTAGACTCAGTGGATCAGCGTCTAGACTCAGTGGATCAGCGTTTAGACTCAGTGGATCAGTGTTTAGACTCACTGGATCAGTGTTTAGGCTGGATCAGCGTCTAGACTCAGTGGATCAGTGTTTAGACTCACTGGATCAGCGTTTAGACTCACTGGATCAGTGTTTAGGCTGGATCAGCGTCTAGACTCAGTGGATCAGTGTTTAGACTCAGTGGATCAGTGTTTAGACTCACTGGATCAGCGTTTAGACTCACTGGATTAGTGTTTTGGCCTCACTGGATCGGCGGTTAGACTCACTCGGCGGTTAGACTCACTGGATCAGTGTTTAGACTCACTTGATCGGCGGTTAGACTCACTTGATCGGCGTTTAGACTCACTGGATCAGTGTTTAGGCTCAGTGGATCTGCGGTTAGACTCACTGGATCAGTGTTAAAACTCACTGGATCAGTGTTTAGACTCACTGGATCAGTGTTTAGACTGGATCAGCGTTTAGACTCACTGGATCAGTGTTTAGACTCAGTGGATCAGTGTTTAGACTCACTGGATCAGTGTTTAGACTCACTGGATCAGTGTTTAGACTCACTGGATCAGTGTTTAGACTCACTGGATCAGTGTTTTGGACTCACTGGATCGGCGGTTAGACTCACTGGATCAGCGTTTAGACTCACTGGATCAGCGTTTAGACTCACTGGATCAGCGTTTAGACTCACTGGATCAGTGTTTAGACTCACTGGATCAGTGGTTAGACTCACTGGATCAGTGCTTAGACTCACTGGATTAGTGTTTTGGACTCACTGGATCGGCGGTTAGACTCACTCGGCGGTTAGACTCACTGGATCAGTGTTTAGACTCACTTGATCGGCGGTTAGACTCACTTGATCGGCGTTTAGACTCACTGGATCAGTGTTTAGGCTCAGTGGATCGGCGGTTAGACTCACTGGATTAGCGTTTAGACTCTCTAGATCAGTGTTTAGACTCACTGGATCAGTGTTTAGACTCAGTGGATCAGTGTTTAGACTCACTGGATCAGTGTTTAGACTCACTGGATCGGCGGTTAGACTCACTCGGCGGTTAGACTCACTGGATCACTGATTTAATCAGTTATTAATTCAGTGTAGACTGAGTTTAGACTCACTGGATCGGCGGTTAGACTCACTGAATCACTGATTGAATCACTTAGTAATTCAGTGTAGACTGAGTATAGACTCACTGAATCGGCGGTTAGACTCACTGGATCAGTGTTTAGACTCACTTGATCGGCGGTTAGACTCACTTGATCGGCGTTTAGACTCACTGGATCAGTGTTTAGGCTCAGTGGATCTGCGGTTAGACTCAGTGGATCTGCGGTTAGACTCACTGGATTAGCGTTTAGACTCACTGGATTAGCGTTTAGACTCACTGGATCAGCGTTTAGACTCAGTGGATCAGTGTTTAGGCTGGATCAGTGTTTAGACTCACTGGATCAGTGTTTAGACTCACTGGATCAGTGTTTAGACTCACTGGATCAGTGTTTAGACTCTCTGGATCAGTGTTTAGACTCTCTGGATCAGTGTTTAGACTCACTGGATCAGTGTTTAGACTCTCTGGATCAGTGTTTAGACTGGATCAGTGTTTAGACTCACTGGATCAGTGTTTAGACTCTCTGAATCAGTGTTTAGACTGGATCAGTGTTTAGACTCACTGGATCAGTGTTTAGACTCACTGGATCAGTGTTTAGACTCACTGGATCAGTGTTTAGACTCACTGGATCAGTGGTTAGACTCTGGATCAGTGTTTAGACTCAGTGGATCGGCGGTTAGACTCACTGGATCAGTGTTTAGACTCACTGGATCAGTGTTTAGACTAACTGGACCAGCGTTTAGACTCAATGGATCAGCGTTTAGACTCACTGGATCAGTGTTTAGGCTGGATCAGCGGTTAGACTCACTGGATCAGTGTTTAGACTCACTGGATCAGTGTTTAGACTCACTGGATCAGTGGTTAGACTCACTGGATCAGTGGTTAGACTCACTGGATCAGTGGTTAGACTCACTGGATCAGTGGTTAGACTCACTGGATTAGTGTTTTGGACTCACTGGATTGGCGGTTAGACTCACTCGGCGGTTAGACTCACTGGATCAGTGTTTAGACTCACTTGATCGGCGGTTAGACTCACTTGATCGGCGTTTAGACTCACTGGATCAGTGTTTAGGCTCACTGGATCAGTGTTTAGACTGGATCAGCGTTTAGACTCACTGGATCAGTGTTTAGGCTGGATCAGTGTTTAGACTCAGTGGATCGGCGGTTAGACTCACTGGATCAGCGTTTAGACTCACTGGATCAGCGTTTAGACTCACTGGATCAGCGTTTAGACTCACTGGATCAGTGTTTAGGCTGGATCAGCGTCTAGACTCAGTGGATCAGCGTTTAGACTCAGTGGATCAGTGTTTAGACTCACTGGATCAGTGTTTAGGCTGGATCAGCGTCTAGTCTCAGTGGATCAGTGTTTAGACTCACTGGATCAGTGTTTAGACTCACTGGATCAGTGTTTAGGCTGGATAAGCGTCTAGTCTCAGTGGATCAGTGTTTAGACTCAGTGGATCAGTGTTTAGACTCAGTGGATCAGTGTTTAGACTCAGTGGATCAGTGTTTAGACTCAGTGGATCAGCGTTTAGACTCACTGGATTAGTGTTTTGGCCTCACTGGATCGGCGGTTAGACTCACCTGGATCAGTGTTAAAACTCACTGGATCAGTGTTTAGACTGGATCAGTGTTTAGACTCACTGGATCAGTGTTTAGACTCACTGGATCAGTGTTTAGACTCACTGGATCAGCGGTTAGACTCACTGGGTTAGTGTTTTGGACTCACTGGATCGGCGGTTAGACTCACTGGATCAGTGTTAAAACTCACTGGATCAGTGTTTAGACTCACTGGATCAGTGTTTAGACTGTATCAGCGTTTAGACTCACTGGATCAGTGTTTAGACTCACTGGATCAGCGGTTAGACTCACTGGATCAGTGGTTAGACTCACTGGATTAGTGTTTTGGACTCACTGGATCGGCGGTTAGACTCACTCGGCGGTTAGACTCATTTGATCGGCGGTTAGACTCACTTGATCGGCGTTTAGACTCACTGGATCAGTGTTTAGGCTCAGTGGATCGGCGGTTAGACTCACTGGATCAGTGTTTAGACTCACTGGATTAGCGTTTAGACTCTCTGGATCAGTGTTTAGACTCACTGGATCAGTGTTTAGACTCACTGGATCAGTGGTTAGACTCACTGGATCAGTGGTTAGACTCACTGGATTAGTGTTTTGGACTCACTGGATCGGCGGTTAGACTCACTCGGCGGTTAGACTCACTGGATCAGTGTTTAGACTCACTTGATCGGCGGTTAGACTCACTTGATCGGCGTTTAGACTCACTGGATCAGTGTTTAGGCTCAGTGGATCTGCGGTTAGACTCAGTGGATCTGCGGTTAGACTCACTGGATTAGCGTTTAGACTCACTGGATTAGCGTTTAGACTCACTGGATCAGCGTTTAGACTCAGTGGATCAGTGTTTAGGCTGGATCAGTGTTTAGACTCACTGGATCAGTGTTTAGACTCACTGGATCAGTGTTTAGACTCACTGGATCAGTGTTTAGACTCTCTGGATCAGTGTTTAGACTCTCTGGATCAGTGTTTAGACTCACTGGATCAGTGTTTAGACTCTCTGGATCAGTGTTTAGACTGGATCAGTGTTTAGACTCACTGGATCAGTGTTTAGACTCTCTGAATCAGTGTTTAGACTGGATCAGTGTTTAGACTCACTGGATCAGTGTTTAGACTCACTGGATCAGTGTTTAGACTCACTGGATCAGTGTTTAGACTCACTGGATCAGTGGTTAGACTCTGGATTAGTGTTTTGGACTCACTGGATCGGCGGTTAGACTCACTCAGCGGTTAGACTCACTGGATCAGTGTTTAGACTCGCTGGATCAGTGTTTAGACTCACTGGATCAGTGTTTAGACTCGCTGGATCAGTGTTTAGACTCGCTGGATCAGTGTTTAGACTCACTGGATCAGTGTTTAGACTGGACCAGCGTTTAGACTCACTGGATCAGTGTTTAGGCTGGATCAGTGTTTAGACTCAGTGGATCGGCGGTTAGACTCACTGGATCAGTGTTTAGACTCACTGAATCAGTGTTTAGACTAACTGGACCAGCGTTTAGACTCAATGGATCAGCGTTTAGACTCACTGGATCAGTGTTTAGGCTGGATCAGCGGTTAGACTCACTGGATCAGTGTTTAGACTCACTGGAATAGCGTTTAGACTCACTGGATCAGTGTTTAGACTCACTGGATCAGTGTTTAGACTCACTGGATCAGTGTTTAGACTCACTGGATCAGTGGTTAGACTCACTGGATCAGTGGTTAGACTCACTGGATTAGTGTTTTGGACTCACTGGATTGGCGGTTAGACTCACTCGGCGGTTAGACTCACTGGATCAGTGTTTAGACTCACTTGATCGGCGGTTAGACTCACTTGATCGGCGTTTAGACTCACTGGATCAGTGTTTAGGCTCAGTGGATCGGCGGTTAGACTCACTGGATGAGTGTTTAGACTCTCTGGATCAGTGTTTAGACTCACTGGATCAGTGTTTAGACTGGATCAGCGTTTAGACTCACTGGATCAGTGTTTACACTCACTGGATCAGTGTTTAGACTCAATGGATCAGTGTTTAGACTGGACCAGCGTTTAGACTCACTGGATCAGTGTTTAGGCTGGATCAGTGTTTAGACTCAGTGGATCGGCGTTTAGACTCACTGGATCAGTGGTTAGACTCACTGGATCAGTGGTTAGACTCACTGGATTAGTGTTTTGGACTCACTGGATCGGCGGTTAGACTCACTCGGCGGTTAGACTCACTGGATCAGTGTTTAGACTCACTTGATCGGCGGTTAGACTCACTTGATCGGCGTTTAGACTCACTGGATCAGTGTTAAAACTCACTGGATCAGTGTTTAGACTCACTGGATCAGTGTTTAGACTGTATCAGCGTTTAGACTCACTGGATCAGTGTTTAGACTCACTGGATCAGTGGTTAGACTCACTGGATCAGTGGTTAGACTCACTGGATTAGTGTTTTGGACTCACTGGATCGGCGGTTAGACTCACTCGGCGGTTAGACTCATTTGATCGGCGGTTAGACTCACTTGATCGGCGTTTAGACTCACTGGATCAGTGTTTAGGCTCATTTGATCGGCGGTTAGACTCACTTGATCGGCGTTTAGACTCACTGGATCAGTGTTTAGGCTCAGTGGATCGGCGGTTAGACTCACTGGATCAGTGTTTAGACTCACTGGATTAGCGTTTAGACTCTCTGGATCAGTGTTTAGACTCACTGGACCAGTGTTTAGACTCACTGGATCAGTGTTTAGACTCACTGGATCAGTGGTTAGACTCACTGGATCAGTGGTTAGACTCACTGGATTAGTGTTTTGGACTCACTGGATCGGCGGTTAGACTCACTCGGCGGTTAGACTCACTGGATCAGTGTTTAGACTCACTTGATCGGCGGTTAGACTCACTTGATCGGCGTTTAGACTCACTGGATTAGTGTTTTGGACTCACTGGATCGGCGGTTAGACTCACTGGATCAGTGTTTAGACTCACTGGATCAGTGTTTAGACTGTATCAGCGTTTAGACTCACTGGATCAGTGTTTAGACTCACTGGATCAGTGGTTAGACTCACTGGATCAGTGGTTAGACTCACTGGATTAGTGTTTTGGACTCACTGGATCGGCGGTTAGACTCACTCGGCGGTTAGACTCACTGGATCAGTGTTTAGACTCACTTGATCGGCGGTTAGACTCACTTGATCGGCGTTTAGACTCACTGGATCAGTGTTTAGGCTCAGTGGATCTGCGGTTAGACTCACTGGATTAGCGTTTAGACTCACTGGATTAGCGTTTAGACTCACTGGATCAGCGTTTAGACTCAGTGGATCAGTGTTTAGACTCAGTGGATCAGTGTTTAGACTCACTGGATCAGTGTTTAGACTCACTGGATCAGTGTTTAGACTCACTGGATCAGTGGTTAGACTCTGGATTAGTGTTTTGGACTCACTGGATCGGCGGTTAGACTCACTCGGCGGTTAGACTCACTGGATCAGTGTTTAGACTCGCTGGATCAGTGTTTAGACTCGCTGGATCAGTGTTTAGACTCACTGGATCAGTGTTTAGACTAACTGGACCAGCGTTTAGACTCAATGGATCAGCGTTTAGACTCACTGGATCAGTGTTTAGGCTGGATCAGCGGTTAGACTCACTGGATCAGTGTTTAGACTCACTGGAATAGCGTTTAGACTCTCTAGATCAGTGTTTAGACTCACTGGATCAGTGTTTAGACTCACTGGATCAGTGTTTAGACTCACTGGATCAGTGGTTAGACTCACTGGATCAGTGGTTAGACTCACTGGATTAGTGTTTTGGACTCACTGGATTGGCGGTTAGACTCACTCGGCGGTTAGACTCACTGGATCAGTGTTTAGACTCACTTGATCGGCGGTTAGACTCACTTGATCGGCGTTTAGACTCACTGGATCAGTGTTTAGGCTCAGTGGATCGGCGGTTAGACTCACTGGATCAGTGTTTAGACTCTCTGGATCAGTGTTTAGACTCACTGGATCAGTGTTTAGACTCACTGGATCAGTGTTTAGACTCACTGGATCAGTGTTTAGACTGGATCAGCGTTTAGACTCACTGGATCAGTGTTTACACTCACTGGATCAGTGTTTAGACTCAATGGATCAGTGTTTAGACTGGACCAGCGTTTAGACTCACTGGATCAGTGTTTAGGCTGGATCAGTGTTTAGACTCAGTGGATCGGCGTTTAGACTCACTGGATCAGTGGTTAGACTCACTGGATCAGTGGTTAGACTCACTGGATTAGTGTTTTGGACTCACTGGATCGGCGGTTAGACTCACTCGGCGGTTAGACTCACTGGATCAGTGTTTAGACTCACTTGATCGGCGGTTAGACTCACTTGATCGGCGTTTAGACTCACTGGATCAGTGTTAAAACTCACTGGATCAGTGTTTAGACTCACTGGATCAGTGTTTAGACTGTATCAGCGTTTAGACTCACTGGATCAGTGTTTAGACTCACTGGATCAGTGGTTAGACTCACTGGATCAGTGGTTAGACTCACTGGATTAGTGTTTTGGACTCACTGGATCGGCGGTTAGACTCACTCGGCGGTTAGACTCATTTGATCGGCGGTTAGACTCACTTGATAGGCGTTTAGACTCACTGGATCAGTGTTTAGGCTCAGTGGATCTGCGGTTAGACTCAGTGGATCTGCGGTTAGACTCACTGGATTAGCGTTTAGACTCACTGGATTAGCGTTTAGACTCACTGGATTAGCGTTTAGACTCACTGGATCAGCGTTTAGACTCAGTGGATCAGTGTTTAGGCTGGATCAGTGTTTAGACTCACTGGATCAGTGTTTAGACTCACTGGATCAGTGTTTAGACTCACTGGATCAGTGTTTAGACTCTCTGGATCAGTGTTTAGACTCTCTGGATCAGTGTTTAGACTCACTGGATCAGTGTTTAGACTCTCTGGATCAGTGTTTAGACTGGATCAGTGTTTAGACTCTCTGAATCAGTGTTTAGACTGGATCAGTGTTTAGACTCACTGGATCAGTGTTTAGACTCACTGGATCAGTGTTTAGACTCACTGGATCAGTGTTTAGACTCACTGGATCAGTGGTTAGACTCTGGATTAGTGTTTTGGACTCACTGGATCGGCGGTTAGACTCACTCAGCGGTTAGACTCACTGGATCAGTGTTTAGACTCGCTGGATCAGTGTTTAGACTCACTGGATCAGTGTTTAGACTCGCTGGATCAGTGTTTAGACTCGCTGGATCAGTGTTTAGACTCACTGGATCAGTGTTTAGACTGGACCAGCGTTTAGACTCACTGGATCAGTGTTTAGGCTGGATCAGTGTTTAGACTCAGTGGATCGGCGGTTAGACTCACTGGATCAGTGTTTAGACTCACTGAATCAGTGTTTAGACTAACTGGACCAGCGTTTAGACTCAATGGATCAGCGTTTAGACTCACTGGATCAGTGTTTAGGCTGGATCAGCGGTTAGACTCACTGGATCAGTGTTTAGACTCACTGGAATAGCGTTTAGACTCACTGGATCAGTGTTTAGACTCACTGGATCAGTGTTTAGACTCACTGGATCAGTGTTTAGACTCACTGGATCAGTGGTTAGACTCACTGGATCAGTGGTTAGACTCACTGGATTAGTGTTTTGGACTCACTGGATTGGCGGTTAGACTCACTCGGCGGTTAGACTCACTGGATCAGTGTTTAGACTCACTTGATCGGCGGTTAGACTCACTTGATCGGCGTTTAGACTCACTGGATCAGTGTTTAGGCTCAGTGGATCGGCGGTTAGACTCACTGGATGAGTGTTTAGACTCTCTGGATCAGTGTTTAGACTCACTGGATCAGTGTTTAGACTGGATCAGCGTTTAGACTCACTGGATCAGTGTTTACACTCACTGGATCAGTGTTTAGACTCAATGGATCAGTGTTTAGACTGGACCAGCGTTTAGACTCACTGGATCAGTGTTTAGGCTGGATCAGTGTTTAGACTCAGTGGATCGGCGTTTAGACTCACTGGATCAGTGGTTAGACTCACTGGATCAGTGGTTAGACTCACTGGATTAGTGTTTTGGACTCACTGGATCGGCGGTTAGACTCACTCGGCGGTTAGACTCACTGGATCAGTGTTTAGACTCACTTGATCGGCGGTTAGACTCACTTGATCGGCGTTTAGACTCACTGGATCAGTGTTAAAACTCACTGGATCAGTGTTTAGACTCACTGGATCAGTGTTTAGACTGTATCAGCGTTTAGACTCACTGGATCAGTGTTTAGACTCACTGGATCAGTGGTTAGACTCACTGGATCAGTGGTTAGACTCACTGGATTAGTGTTTTGGACTCACTGGATCGGCGGTTAGACTCACTCGGCGGTTAGACTCATTTGATCGGCGGTTAGACTCACTTGATCGGCGTTTAGACTCACTGGATCAGTGTTTAGGCTCATTTGATCGGCGGTTAGACTCACTTGATCGGCGTTTAGACTCACTGGATCAGTGTTTAGGCTCAGTGGATCGGCGGTTAGACTCACTGGATCAGTGTTTAGACTCACTGGATTAGCGTTTAGACTCTCTGGACCAGTGTTTAGACTCACTGGACCAGTGTTTAGACTCACTGGATCAGTGTTTAGACTCACTGGATCAGTGGTTAGACTCACTGGATCAGTGGTTAGACTCACTGGATTAGTGTTTTGGACTCACTGGATCGGCGGTTAGACTCACTCGGCGGTTAGACTCACTGGATCAGTGTTTAGACTCACTTGATCGGCGGTTAGACTCACTTGATCGGCGTTTAGACTCACTGGATTAGTGTTTTGGACTCACTGGATCGGCGGTTAGACTCACTGGATCAGTGTTTAGACTCACTGGATCAGTGTTTAGACTGTATCAGCGTTTAGACTCACTGGATCAGTGTTTAGACTCACTGGATCAGTGGTTAGACTCACTGGATCAGTGGTTAGACTCACTGGATTAGTGTTTTGGACTCACTGGATCGGCGGTTAGACTCACTCGGCGGTTAGACTCACTGGATCAGTGTTTAGACTCACTTGATCGGCGGTTAGACTCACTTGATCGGCGTTTAGACTCACTGGATCAGTGTTTAGGCTCAGTGGATCTGCGGTTAGACTCACTGGATTAGCGTTTAGACTCACTGGATTAGCGTTTAGACTCACTGGATCAGCGTTTAGACTCAGTGGATCAGTGTTTAGACTCAGTGGATCAGTGTTTAGACTCACTGGATCAGTGTTTAGACTCACTGGATCAGTGTTTAGACTCACTGGATCAGTGTTTAGACTCACTGGATCAGTGTTTAGACTCACTGGATCAGTGGTTAGACTCTGGATTAGTGTTTTGGACTCACTGGATCGGCGGTTAGACTCACTCGGCGGTTAGACTCACTGGATCAGTGTTTAGACTCGCTGGATCAGTGTTTAGACTCGCTGGATCAGTGTTTAGACTCACTGGATCAGTGTTTAGACTAACTGGACCAGCGTTTAGACTCAATGGATCAGCGTTTAGACTCACTGGATCAGTGTTTAGGCTGGATCAGCGGTTAGACTCACTGGATCAGTGTTTAGACTCACTGGAATAGCGTTTAGACTCTCTAGATCAGTGTTTAGACTCACTGGATCAGTGTTTAGACTCACTGGATCAGTGTTTAGACTCACTGGATCAGTGGTTAGACTCACTGGATCAGTGGTTAGACTCACTGGATTAGTGTTTTGGACTCACTGGATTGGCGGTTAGACTCACTCGGCGGTTAGACTCACTGGATCAGTGTTTAGACTCACTTGATCGGCGGTTAGACTCACTTGATCGGCGTTTAGACTCACTGGATCAGTGTTTAGGCTCAGTGGATCGGCGGTTAGACTCACTGGATCAGTGTTTAGACTCTCTGGATCAGTGTTTAGACTCACTGGATCAGTGTTTAGACTCACTGGATCAGTGTTTAGACTCACTGGATCAGTGTTTAGACTGGATCAGCGTTTAGACTCACTGGATCAGTGTTTACACTCACTGGATCAGTGTTTAGACTCAATGGATCAGTGTTTAGACTGGACCAGCGTTTAGACTCACTGGATCAGTGTTTAGGCTGGATCAGTGTTTAGACTCAGTGGATCGGCGTTTAGACTCACTGGATCAGTGGTTAGACTCACTGGATCAGTGGTTAGACTCACTGGATTAGTGTTTTGGACTCACTGGATCGGCGGTTAGACTCACTCGGCGGTTAGACTCACTGGATCAGTGTTTAGACTCACTTGATCGGCGGTTAGACTCACTTGATCGGCGTTTAGACTCACTGGATCAGTGTTAAAACTCACTGGATCAGTGTTTAGACTCACTGGATCAGTGTTTAGACTGTATCAGCGTTTAGACTCACTGGATCAGTGTTTAGACTCACTGGATCAGTGGTTAGACTCACTGGATCAGTGGTTAGACTCACTGGATTAGTGTTTTGGACTCACTGGATCGGCGGTTAGACTCACTCGGCGGTTAGACTCATTTGATCGGCGGTTAGACTCACTTGATAGGCGTTTAGACTCACTGGATCAGTGTTTAGGCTCATTTGATCGGCGGTTAGACTCACTTGATTGGCGTTTAGACTCACTGGATCAGTGTTTAGGCTCAGTGGATCGGCGGTTAGACTCACTGGATCAGTGTTTAGACTCACTGGATTAGCGTTTAGACTCACTGGATCAGTGTTTAGACTCACTGGATCAGTGTTTAGACTCACTGGATCAGTGTTTAGACTCACTGGATCAGTGTTTAGACTCACTGGATCAGTGGTTAGACTCACTGGATTAGGTGTTTGGA
>JAJQXZ010000076.1:0-34714 GCA_021613375.1 Megaleporinus macrocephalus | reverse complement strand
AATAGAGATGTGAACTGACCACAAGCACGGAGTGACCACACACCAGTCACACAAGCGGGACTCTCGGTCACAGTACAGACCACCTAGTGTGAGTGCATGAAGGTAGATTGTATTCTGCCTCTTATCAGTCACACTCATTTGAACACGGACCCAGAGCAGCCCCCTCACCCTGATGGTCTAAACTCACAGATCTGTCCAGCACGGTGGGAATGAAGTCCTGTCCGATGCCCTCCACCTCGTATGGGGTCTTATTGAGCTCCTCTGGCTCTGCCAGGATCGAGCCCTCAGGGTCCACACCGACAATCTAGCACACAGATACACACCAGCACAGTGAAAACACCATCCATAAATAACAACACTGAGAACTAGTAATAAATATGATTTGTTTACAGCGTGTGCAGCTTTACAACAACACTAGCCTTATAACAGCTTTATGAATGCAGTTATATGAGTTTAGTTGTGGTTATTAATAAGGTTTCAAGCACCTAAGAACCATTAATAAGATGTTTTATGCTTTTTGCCAAATAGTGAGTCCACCTTATATATATATATATATATACACACATATTGGTGATTACTGTTGAATATCTATTATACCATATTCATGCTTATCATGTTTTATTCATGTTATAACTGCTTATTAAGGCTTTTCAACAAATTAAATTAAAAACAAACCAATCTGAGACCACTCATAAACCCTCACAGGGGGTCTTACTGCACAGGGATTATTTTCTATTAATTCAAAGAGAAGCAAAACAAGTTAGCCTGAATTAATTCCATTAATATAGTGAATACACTCAAGTGGTTGTGTTAATGGACAGTGTTGGTTTGATGGACAGGTTTGAGCCCAACCTGGATGTCGGGGCATTTCTCCTTCAGTTTACGGGCGATGCCAGTGATGGTGCCGCCTGTGCCAGCTCCAGCCACCAGCATGTCTATTTTACCTGCAGGAGCACAGTGACCACATGTTAATGAATTATAACGATCAATCAGAAGTTTCATCACTCGCTTGATTATAGACTACTAATAAACACTATGTCGCTGTTGGGGTCAGCTAGGTTTCATCATCTAGAACACAGCCAAGTGGTTGATGTAGGGTCAGAGACTGGTCTGGGCCCCACAAGAGTTAAAGACCCCCCTTTAGGCAACCCAGCTGGGGCCACAAAGACTTGTCCATTGGTTTCATATGGGCCCTGTGTGTGTAATTGCCCATGTGGGCCACTATAATAGCTGGGACCCTGCTGGGACCATAAATGTAGGCTAACTGGGCTCCATGGCAATGACTCAAATGGTGCCCACAACTGTAGCTTAACTGGGGCTCACAGTGGTAACCCACCTGGGTCCAACACCAATAGCCAACTGGACGACTGTAACCAAGCTGGGCTGCCAGCAGTACCCTAACTGGGGCCCACAACTGTAGGCTAACTAGGTCCCACAAACTCATGGCTGTAGTCCAACTGGGGCCCAAAGTTATAACCCAACTGAAGTCCTCAAGTTATAACCAGACTGGGGTCCCAATATTACTAATCCAAAAGCCCATGTAAAAAACCCATATGGGGCCCTAATGGACATGTTGGCTGAGAGTTTGGGTCTAATTGTAAAACCCATGAACCAATTACAGTATGTTAATGTACACTGCATTGGATTATCAAATATTAAACATTATTAAATTATTAAATATTAAACATTGACATTAATCCACGTTACCGTCACATTGCTCCAGGATCTCCTCGGCAGTGGTGTCGTAGTGAGCCAGAGGATTGCTGGGGTTGCGGTACTGATCTAGAATGTGAGCGTTGGGGATTTCGCTCTTCAGACGCCAGGCCACGCCCACATGAGACTCAGGAGAGTCAAAGCGGGCCGAAGTTGGAGTCCCAACAATCTCGGCACCAAGAGCACGAAGTAAGTCCTCCTAACACACAATCAAATTACACAAGAGATTATTTTTGTGATTTTAAAGAAGTTCACTCATTAATATTACATATGAACTAAGTAGGTAACTGATCTAAGGACATGACTGAAGTGGCCTTGAGCAAGACAACTACCCCCAACTGCACCCCAGGTACTGACGATAGGGCTGCCCCCTGCTTTGGGCAAGTGTGCTCACTGCCCCTAGTGTGTGTACGTAACTTGGGTGTTTTACTGCCCCTTAGTGTCTGTGTTCACTAGTGAGTGAGCATGTATGTGGGTGTATTACATCCCACAAGTGTATGTTTTACTGCCCACTTAGCATATGTGTGTTCACTAGTGTGTATGTCAGATTAACATTTACAGATGTGTGCAAAAGTTTGAACACCCCAGTCAAATTATACACGTCATAGATGTTCTATGTGGAAACAAGCATCCTGTATGGAATTGTTCCAAACCTTAATTGTTTGTTTGTTTGTTGTTGTTGGTTTATTTATTTTTTGGACTTATTGTGTTGTACAATAAGCCAGATGTTCTTGTAGACAGCAGAATTTATGTCTAAGCATGGACACACCCATCACACTGCCACCACCATGTTTTACTGTTGGTATGATGTTCCCACTGTGGAATGCTGTGTTTGGTTTATGTCTGACATCCTGTGTTCCTAAAACCAACATGTGGTACCACCAGCAGAGGTGGAAAACACCTAGGGGGTCCAGGACCTCCTTGATTAAAACTGGGACCCCCTAAAAATCTAAAAATAGACTTACTATGAGGTTATTATGTTGTCTGTTAGAGAACAACAGATGTTCAAATACGGAGAAAAAAATTGTTTAGCTGCTTCCCCCACAATCAGTGAGCTTCCATCACTGGTAGTCTCGATAAACTAGAGCTGAAGCACTGGTCTGCCTCAGGGTGGCGCTGTAGCAGATTGGTCCTACATAGTCTAGCAACTCTAAATATGCAGGAAAACACTAGCAACTGTTAACTCACACATTTTCCCAAACTGTGGTGTAAAGAGTGAATTGTCCCTCAAGTAATGTGCAGAAGAACTGTTAAACCAATCAGTGCTTCTACCACAAGCGACTCATGGAACCAAATACAAGGGGCTATTCTGCACACACTCACCTTCTCCATGCTCATTTTCTCAGGCATCACAATGATGCAGCGGTAGCCTTTCACTGCCGCAGCCAGAGCCAGACCGATCCCTGAGGAAACACACAGTCAGCACACCGAACACCCACAATACACAGGCCGAGTCGAGAGCCTGGACGAACCCAAATCTCTGTAAGAGGCTCAATGTCAGCTTAATATAATCATCACACTCACGTACGATGCCAACAAACATCACAGGTTCACCACCGGGTCAAACACACGAGCTTCATCTGTAATAAAGTGTCTTATAGATGTTTGGGTGGTCCCTGACTCTGAACACCACCCTGTACTTTAACTCTCATGCATATCGCTGAAGTATCTGGCAAACAGACCAAACTTTCTACTTTCAATGCAAGTCAATGGAACCAGAAGTTTCTCCAAGCTATTTTGGAGCATTTCTATTGGTTGGTTCATCATGGATTTTTTATACAATGTAAATGTCAGCTGTCATGTTCAAATGATGCAGAAAACTAAAAAATAAATAAATAAAATTTTTTTAAAAGTGCTATACGTGAAGTTTTATAGTTTTGACCTCTTCACAGTTACTAATCTATTCACTAGTATTACACTAGTGCAAATGAGAACAACCTGGGCGGGTGTCTTCTATCTCTTGACTGATAGAGTACATACTTGTGTTTAAGAGTTTTATAATAAATAAACAAAAACAAATGATCCAAAGTGACTGAGACTAATCCTATAGTGTTTTTTTTCCTTCTGCTGTAAAGTTTTGCCCTGGTCGTAACACTAAGCGTCTCTGGGGGACTAAAAACCCACCTGAGGTGGACGCTGTCATCACATACCAGACTCATTTCTACTTATAAGAAGACACTAAGACCATTCTTTAAACCACAACCAGATGTTTATTTATTCGGCTCCAGGAATAATTCCATATGTGATTTTAATAGTTTTGATCTCCTCACAGTTATTATTACTTCACCAATATTAATACTACTACAATAGTAGAAATAATATAAAAAGGATTGTTATTTGGGTGGGTGTCTCCAAACTTTTGACTCATTATGTAAGCAGCCAATGAAACTGAAACACTCCCATACTAAAGCGATAACAGTCATTTTCAGTGGTGCCAGGCAGAACCAGAGACTCTGGCAGACCTTTATTATCCCGTATCCGGTATAACCGGCTCTCCCACACACAAACCATCTTTGTGCTGAGGGCACACCGTGGCTTTCCCGGCAATAACATCGAGCCAAAAAAGCTTTTACCTGCAGCCACAGGGAACTACACAGCCCGACGCTAACTGTACATACTTCCATACGCCCTCACACGCTGACCTGTGTTTCCAGAGGTGGGCTCGATGAGGGTGTCTCCAGGTTTGAGAATTCCGGCTTTCTCTGCATCTTCCACCATCCTCAGACTGATCCGATCCTTCACGCTGCCTCCAGCGTTGAAGAACTCACACTTAGCCACTGCAAGAACACACAACTCATAAACCAGGACATCAAACCAACAAATAATAAAATAAGCATGAAATTATGTATAGTGTAATACATATATATATACATATACATATATACATATATATATATAAACATGAGTATAAACATGAGTATAAACATGAGTATTAATAAGTATGACAGCTTCGGTGGAGTTTAGGGACACGGTTTTAATCATGTTTCAGTCCAAACTGTTAACGTATCAAACAGTCACTGAAACCGTACGGCCACCACTTAGCATTGTGCTAACTGGTGCTATATATTTTTACTCGCTATTTGGCCGTGTTCACACCTGTAGTAAGTTTCTCTGGTCTGGATCAGTTAATGAGTTTGTTTATTGGAGTGTTTCCTCCTCGGTTAAGTTTGTTTTCAGATATAAAAACCCAAACAAACCAAAATGCTCCCCAACAAACCATGTGAGCACGTTCTCTCCTCTGATTGGTCAGAGCTATTTGGCGTGCGAGCTAACACAGAGAGAAGATCCGGTTTTCTAAACTACTGTACATTTCTTGTAGAGCGTATCACGGAGCAGCGGCAGAGACAGCATCTGTTCATAGCTGTAATAACAATCTGATAATATACCAAACTACAGTCCACCTGCAGACCACCCAGCTCACTCCAAACATCAAGTAGACAACGTCCCTCACTGCTAGTCCAAGAGACACCTCGCTTCATTGTCCTCGCCCTGTTAGCTGGTCCAGTTCTCCAGTTCTCTGTTTACGCCATCTGACGCATCCCATAATGCAAAGCACACCTGGCTGCAGGAGATGTTTAGGTCAAACTTGTGGAGCACTCCTAGTACTTGGGCAAGATCACGTTCTCACCACAAACAAACCGCTCCGGAGTTCGTTTGGAAGCGGACCGAGACCACCTCCTCTCGAGGGTCTCAGTGCGGCTGTTTTGGTCCACACCAGAGTGTGATTACTATTTTCAGACCTGCCAAAACGAACCACACTACTATATAACCGGACTCACTAGTGCTGGTGTGGAAACGCCCTTAGCCACATTCACTGCTAACTCTACCTAATAAGCAACATAAGCAGCTGCGTAGCATGCCGAAGCCACAAGGGGGCCCTCCAACAACTCCTGAGGTATTAATGTCCCATTGTGTTGTCCAAGACGAGCGAGTGAGGGGAAAACAACTGCTTAATATTGTACTTAAGCCTAAATAGATATGTTTTATTTTAGGTTTTACGTTGAGCAACAAGAAGCAATGAATACAAGGTTGTCCTAACATCACAGGTTTGACTTGTACAGCTTTCTGACTGAAGGTTTTGGGAGGCTCCGACAAGTCAAACCTGTGTTGAGGCAGATAGCTTAAGAGCTTTCTTTGTTAATCCAGGTTTAGATACTCAGGTCAAATCCCTAAAAGTGTGACGACTGTGTTAAACAGCCACTCACTAAAGATCTGGAAATGTTGAGCAGCTTATTTTCCAAAGAACATATTAAGAGAAATAGTGTGTAGGAAGGATTTGTGTTGGGATAACCACTCTGTTGCCATAGTGCTAGGAAAGTGTTTGGTTAAAGTTCACTGGCTGAGCAAGAAATACTTTTTACACATTCATTTATTTGGAATTTTGTTATGTTATATTGTTAGTTTGTGAGTCTAAAAATATTTTTTCTTTTACAATGTGTACCACTTTGGGACCACCCTAGTCAACATAGATTTTACATACATTATGTTCTCAAAAGTATTCGCTTGTCTGCGTTCACACCCATATGAACATCTCATTCTTAATCCATAGGGTTTAATATGATGTCGGCCCAACCTCTGCAGCTATAACAGCTTCAGCTCGTCTGGGAAGGCTCTCCACACGGTTTAGGAGTGTGTTTATGGGAATGTTCTTCCCGAAGACCATCTGTGAGGTCAGACACTGATGTTGGACGAGAAGGTCCAGATCGCAGTCTCCCCTGTAAGGTCAGGACTCTGTGCAGGCCAGTCAAGTTCACTCCTCCATGTCTTTATGGAGCTGCTTTGTGCACTGGTGTGCCGTCGTGTTGGAAGAGGAAGGGGCCGTTGGGAGAATGAAGGGGTTAGGGGTCGAGACCAACTCCTAAAAAAACAACCCCACACCATAATCCCCCCTCCACCAAACTTTACACTCAGCACAATGCAGTCAGACAAGTATGTTGTCCTAGCAACCGCCAAACCCAGACAGAGAAGTGTGACTGGTCACTCTAGAGTCCAGTGGTGGCGTGCTTTACTCCACTGCATCTGACGTTCTGCATTGTTCTTGGTGATGTAAGGCTTGGATGCAGCTGCTCGTCCATGGAGACCCTTTCCATGAAGCTCTCTACGCTCTGTTCTTGAGCTGATCTGAAGACCACATGAAGTTTGGAGGTCTGTAGTGATGGACTCAGTAGAAAGTTGGTGACCTCTGTGCTCTATGCTCCTCAGCATCCGCTGACCCGCTCTGTCATTGTACGTGTTCTACCACTTGGTGTCTGAGTTGCTGTCGTTCTCAATCACTTCCACTTTGTTCTAACACCACTGACCGTCCACTGTGGAATATTTAGTAGTGAGGAAACTTCACCACTGGACTTGTTGCACAGGTGGCGTCCTATCACGGTACCACGCTGGAGTTCACTGAGCTCCTGAGAGACCCACTCTTTACTAATGTGTGTAGAAGCAGTCTGTATGAGTAGGAGCTGGTTTTATATACCTGTGGTCATGGAAGTGATTCAGGAACTCCTGAACTCAATGATTTGGATGGGTGAGTAAACACTATTGGTAATATAGAGGTTAACTGGCCCTCATTCCAAAGCCTTTCTGTTCCGACCGTGAACCGTAATCTGTTTCACATGAGCTTTCTAGAACAGAACGCTGGGTTTGAGCTCCGTTAAGCGGTTCAGAATCATCTGGCTTTGACTTCCACACATTTAAACAAACTTGCTTGTGAAATGAAAGAGGGGCTTAAGCTGAAGCCTGTGACCCGTCTGACCCACTCTACTGAACCCATTCACCCTGGCTCCAGCGTAGGTGCTGCTACAGGGCAGAGTTGACATTTTCTAAAGAAAGAGTTGACATTGATGATGTTACCAAGTGTCTGTTGTCTGAGTACTGGCCGTCAGTGCTCCTATGCTCCTCTAGGATCAGAGGAACTACAGTCTGTAGGTGTAGCTCCTATATGGTCAGTGGAGCTGAGGTGGTTTAATATTTTGGCTGATTGGTGCAGATCTAACTACTTAAAGACCATCACCAGTTCCAGAAGATGATTAAACCTGACACTTCCTGAGCCCCACTGAACTCTGTGCAGACTACAGTGAATGAGTTTATGTCCTTGAACTAGTGGATGGAAATTCACAGCATGTGCTCATGCTTAGCATGGACGCCTTGTTTGTCACTGGAGTCCATGAGTCTGTCTCAAATCCTAGTGAGTGTGTAAGTAGGCTGTCTAGGTAGTGAGTGTGTAAGTAGGCTGTCTAGGTAGTGAGTGTGTAAGTAGGCTGTCTAGGTAGTGAGTGTGTAAGTAGGCTGTCTAGGTAGTGAGTGTGTAAGTAGGCTGTCTAGGTAGTGAGTGTCTAAGTAGGCTGTCTAGGTAGTGAGTGTGTAAGTAGGCTGTCTAGGTAGTGAGTGTGTAAGTAGGCTGTCTAGGTAGTGAGTGTCTAAGTAGGCTGTCTAGGTAGTGAGTGTGTAAGTAGGCTGTCTAGGTAGTGAGTGTCTAAGTAGGCTGTCTAGGTAGTGAGTGTCTAAGTAGGCTGTCTAGGTAGTGAGTGTGTAAGTAGGCTGTCTAGGTAGTGAGTGTGTAAGTAGGCTGTCTAGGTAGTGAGTGTCTAAGTAGGCTGTCTAGGTAGTGAGTGTGTAAGTAGGCTGTCTAGGTAGTGAGTGTCTAAGTAGGCTGTCTAGGTAGTGAGTGTGTAAGTAGGTTGTCTAGGTAGTGAGAGTCTAAGTAGGCTGTCTAGGTAGTGAGTGTGTAAGTAGGCTGTCTAGGTAGTGAGTGTGTAAGTAGGCTGTCTAGGTAGCAGCTGTGTAAGTAGCAGCGTTCTCTCCTCATCTCTCCTCATAAAACAGATTACTGAGACGCTCTAGTTAGAGAGAGACTGCGTCACGGCTTGTTCCCCCCACTGCAGCATGCAACCGGTGGTTTAGCTGGTTGCTAAGCTACCGGCCGGCATCCAAAACAATAGCCCGAGTCTTAAAAATCCGCTAAATGCTAATGTCTGGAGTATAAAGTGTAAATGGTGAAGGACTCGTTACAGAGTTGATAATAAAATACTGTTTTGTGTGATTATATGACCAGAAACACATTAAAACTCCAGAGAATCAAAATAACTCACATTTTAAAACCACTTCACTGCTCCTAGATTAGCCTGCGGTGCATCATGGGATTGTCTTAGCGGCTGAGGAAGCGTTCAATACTTTCTTAAAATCAGGTCTAAATAAGGTTCCTCAGTAGACAGTATGTTTAAGGTATGTAAGAATTGGGACATTGGGATACTATGACGTAAAATGCTGCCTATGTAGGAGCTCACTAGGATTTGAGACACAGCCTTAGTGAGCTCCTACATAGGCAGCATTTTACGTCATAGTATGCGCTCCTGACATGTAGACTGTCCCAATTCTTACATAACTTAAACATGTTGAAACATCCACTAAGGTTCCTTATTGTGGCCCAATTGTTAGGAAGCATCGCTCAGCTCCTCAGCCGCTAAGGCAATCCCATGATGCAACGCAGGCAGAGCTACGAGCAGTGAAGTCATTTTAAAATGTGACTTAATCTGATTCTAATTTGCACTGTTTTAATTTGTCTATCGTCATACGACCACACAAAACAGCAGCTGTTTACCATTTCACAGTTTTCTTGAGCTATTAGCATTTATGCTAACAGATTTTTAAGCTCTAATTAGATCATCTCAATAATCTTATGAGGAGACATGTCAGACAGAACGCTGGTAGGTACACTACTTAGGCTGCTCACTAACGTTAAAGGGAACACCCACTGGTAACACTTGTAAGCTTTAATATGTTGTAATGACTCTAAATTATTAGGACAGGTTGTTAAAAATCACTAAAAGTATCAGATTTATTAGATTTTGTGTAAAATCCGCTGCACGTGGGTCTCCATTGTTGTATCTACTGACGTGATCAGCGGGTAGTGACGACAAATGGTTGCAGTAACCGGCCGTCACGCTGGAGCACAGCTAGCTACTAAACATGCTACTGTTCAGTCTTTACAGTTTGAGCTAGAACTCAACATTTCTGACATCAGCGGTGACATCACACACCACGTTAGTGTAAATGGTGAACAGAGAGGGTGGAGGAGAGAGTGACACAGTGCTGGAGTTGTTGTGAAGCTGTGTGTTGGTGTTGACGGAGAAGGAGAGTGTCTGTTAAAGGAGCTCCACTTTCTAGCAGGAAACATTCACACTCAGTAAACAGCTCGATACACTGAACGGGAGTGTCTCTGAGCTTCACACTCCTTTATTAGTGAAGTAGTATGTTCACTACTAAGACTGGACTTTCACCTTCAGGATCCACAAACGAGGAGAAGCAGCTGACGCTAACGCTAAACGTTCTCAGGAGAGAATCCAGCGCATGTTCACGTTCACGGTTCTTCTCGCGGTTCTCCATAATCTGGAGCTTCTGGACTTCCTGTGTGGAGAAACTGTGGCACTGCATTGTGTTTTAGTCTACGCTTAAAACCAACAGCCTCCGTCAAGTCTCTCACCAGTGGTGGTCTACTGAACCACTCAAACTCATCCAGACTGAAGTGAGGAGAGCAGAGCGGGGGTCTTTGGGTAGCTGTGTTGGTCCACACGCTGCTTCACTAACTATTCTCCTTGTTTATGTTTGTGAAGCTGTTTAGACTAATATCAGTCTTCACACTGCCTTTCACTGAAACATCAACAACACAATGTACATGGTTTTCTTTAAGCTAGGTTAGTAACTAACACTCACTCCTTCACACCACAGTCCAGTTCAGACCTGAAACCATCTGACCTCATCTACCCAGCAGGCATTGCGCGTCAGATATAATGGCTGCGTCCAATATGTTAAATATTTAGAATAAAAGAGTTAATTTATTAATAAATCTGATACTATTCTGATTTTTTATAACGTGTCTTAATAACTTTGAGTCATTACATCATATTAAGGCTTACAAGTGTTACCAGCCAGGGTTCCCTTTAAAATATTGATTCTTTGACTAACAAAGAAATCAGTACTCACAGATCTCACACTTCAGCCCGAAGGTTTTGTTGATCTTGTTGATGCGGACCATCGGCGTGTCCCCGATTCGTCTCAGGATGTTGGGCAGAATGCTGGGGACTTTCGTCCTGTAGGAAGAGGAGGTCAGAGATGTTGGATGAACCTCACTTTCAGTTTTTAAGACGATGATTAACTGAGATCAGCCTGTAGCAGGTCTTCTGCTGATAATCTCAAATCTTAAGTGAGTTTGAACAATATAGTTCTATATAGGACCATCTCCATGTGTGTGTTCTTTAATTGTCAGGACCACCACAGAGCAGATACTATTAGGGAGGTGGGTCGTTCTCAGCACTGCAGTGATACTGACGCGCTGGTGTGAGTGGATCAGACACAGCAGTGCTGCTGCTGCTGGAGTGTCCTCATTGTCAGCACTGGACTGAGAATCGTCCACCAACCAAAACTATCCAGACAGCAGTGTCCTGTGGGCGGCGTCCTGTGTCCACTGATGAAGAACTAGAGGAACACAAACTGTGCAGCAGCAGATGAGCTACTGTCTCTGACTTTACATCTACAAGGTGGACCAGCAAGGTAGGCATGTAAACAATACCTTCCTAATAGTATCTGCTCTGTGGTGGTCCTGTGGGGGTCCTGATCATTAAAGAACAGAGTAATAAAGTATCCAGAGAATCAGATGATCTACAGTCTGTAAGTGGAGCTCCTGTATGGTCAGTGGAGCTGATACAGTGGACAGTGAGTGGAGGTCCTGTATGGACAGTGGAGCTGATACAGTGGACAGTGAGTGGAGATATAGGGAGTATGGGGGTGTTAATGTTATGGTTTTAATGTTATGGCTAATAATAATAATAATATATTATTATTATTATTATTATTATTATTATTATTATTATTATTATTATTATTATTATTATTATTAATATTATTATTATTATTATTATTATTATATGCTTTGGGCTTTAGCAGATTGTCTCATGGTGGCTTATGCAACAACCAAACTGGTTGAGTATGAATATTACAGTTTCACACAGGAAGTCTTCCAACAACTGTCTTTACTATCAATGCAAGTCAATGGAACCAGAATTTTTAAAGCTATTTTGGAGCATTTCTATTGGTCCGTTCATCATAAAATGTAAACGGTAGCTGTGGTGCTCAAACAATGTGAAAAAATAAAAATCACCAGACATGGATATATGTTTTTTCTATGGAGTGTGAGGATATTAAACAGCATGTAGTTGTATATAGGATGATCAGTGGAGGGATCAGTGGAAGAATCTGAACTTGTTACAGCCTGTAGTAACACCTCGTGTTGGCTTACGCAACAACCAGACCAGCAGACAGTAAGAGTTTCACACAGGAAGTCTACGTCTGATTAGAGGCCACAGTAACAGAGTGAGGGCGGCACCTGGAAGCCACCTGTCCAATTACACACGCTTTATTCCTCAGTCACTGTGACTCGGCAGTTCACTCTGTGAGCTCCAGCAGCACTTCCTGTTTGTTAAGAAAGAGAAACATTGCAAAACTAGTTCTTAGGAAAGAGCAGAACTGATTCAATCTCTAACCTCCCAGAGCAGGGCTGGGGTTATAATCCTCAACAAGCCCGGGCGGGACACTCCTGTTTACAACAGTCTCCTGTCTTTGGAAGGCGGTTCCACACAGACGTGTAGGTGTTCACCGTTTTTGCGTAGCCCCGGTGAAATGGCATGTTTAGTCGTTTTTCTAAGTGGAAATAAGTTTATCAATCAATCAATTAACCTTTATTTTAACTCGGAAGTACATTGAGGGCAACCCTTATTTTCAATGGAGCCGAGGGATTGACAAAGTAAATAAAAACAAAAGTAATTATTATAAATTAAAACAACTGAGAAGAAAGTAGCTAATATACATTAAACAAAAATTAAAAATAACAGTAAATATAAAAATAAAAATAATAATAATAATAATAATAGTAAAAATAGATACAAGTTAAGATTTAATTAGTAAGAAATTAAGATAAAAAGAGGTTAAGAGATTACAAAGAATTAAAAAATTTAATAAGTTCAAAAGAAATTAAAATAATAATAAAAAAGAATAAAATAAAATCACATTAAAATGTAATAAAATAAAATACAGAACTAATTAAATCAAATTAAATAATAAAATAAATAAACTAATAAAGAAAAATAAAGCAAGACATAAAAATTAAGAATAAGTAAGATTAAGGAAAAATTGTCCTTCACCTTCAATTCTGTCTGCAAACTCTAATAAAGCTTTGCTTTTTATTTACTGAGTTTATGCTTTATAATAATAAAACAGAATACCTGTTAGTGCCCAAACTTTTGCATGCAACTCTAATGTGCACTAGTGAGCTGGAGGTCAGGTCCAGTCTCGTGCCCGGAAGTTCACCGGTTCAATCTCCTGAACCAACAGCTAAACACCTAACGCCCTGCTGCTCCCTGGGTACTGTGGATAGGGCTGCCCACCTCTCTGGGCAAGTGTGCTCACTGTCCTCTAGTGTGTGTGTGTGTGTGTGTGTGTGTGTGTGTGTGTGTGTCATTGCACAGGGCATATTCTCACCGCAGAGTGTGGTAATGAGGGGAATCCGTGTTGAGCTCTCCGAGCCTCCAGGTGCATCTGCTGGCCAGATCTGGACGGATCCACTTCCTCTCCATGACTCCCTCCTCTCCGTTCTGGATCTGCTCTCCGTTCTCCAGCGGCGAACCGTTTCCCTCCTTCACCTGAGCAGAGCCGTTGGCTGCTACCTTGAGACCATCTCTGCTCAGGAGCTCCATCTTCTTGTTGGTGTGAGGGCAAGCGGGAGCCAGAGAGGCGATGTCTGAGTCAGAGGGTACCGCAGGCATGGCTCAGCTGAAACGAGGAGCTACAGAGGGGAAAAATATACAAACTAATTAACATGGTGGTCTTAAAGAGCCCTCAGGATCATATCATGGTCTTATTGTTAAAACTCTGTGGTCAAGATATGATATGACATGATACTATGATACTTCACCCACTGAATGCTGGGACAGACTCCAGCACTCCCCTGTGACCCAGGAGGATAAGAGGCTTAGAAGATTAACAAATTAATGGAAACTTCACTACACCACCATACTGACCACTACACCACCGTACTAACCACTACACCACCATACTAACCACTACACCACCATACTAACCACTACACCACCATACTAACCACTACACCATCATACTAACCACTACACCACCATACTAACCACTACACCACCATACTAACCACTACACCACCATACTAACCACTACACCACCATACTAACCACTACACCACCATACTAACCACTACACCATCATACTAACCACTACACCACCATACTAACCACTACACCACCATACTAACCACTACACCACCATACTAACCACTACACCACCGTAATAACCACTACACCACCATACTAACCACTACACCACCATACTGACCACTACACCACCATACTGACCACTACACCACCATACTAACCACTACACCACCATACTAACCATTACACCACCATACTAACCACTACACCACCATACTGACCACTACACCACCATACTAACCACTACACCACCATACTAACCATTACACCACCGTACTAACCACTACACCACCATACTGACCACTACACCACCATACTGACCACTACACCACCATACTAACCACTACACCACCATACTAACCACTACACCACCGTACTAACCACTACACCACCATACTAACCACTACACCACCATACTGACCACTACACCACCATACTAACCACTACACCACCATACTAACCACTACACCACCATACTAACCACTACACCACCGTACTGACCTCTACACCACCATACTAACCACTACACCACCATACTGACCACTACACCACCATACTAACCACTACACCACCATACTAACCACTACACCACCATACTAACCACTACACCACCGTACTAACCACTACACCACCATACTAACCACTACACCACCGTACTAACCACTACACCACCATACTGACCACTACACCACCGTACTAACCACTACACCACCATACTGACCACTACACCACCATACTAACCACTACACCACCATACTAACCACTACACCACCGTACTAACCACTACACCACCATACTGACCACTACACCACCATACTGACCACTACACCACCGTACTGACCACTACACCACCATACTGACCACTACACCACCATACTAACCACTACACCACCGTACTAACCACTACACCACCATACTAACCACTACACCACCATACTAACCACTACACCACCATACTAACCACTACACCACCGTACTAACCACTACACCACCATACTGACCACTACACCACCGTACTAACCACTACACCACCGTACTAACCACTACACCACCGTACTAACCACTACACCACCATACTGACCACTACACCACCATACTGACCACTACACCACCATACTGACCACTACACCACCATACTAACCACTACACCACCATACTGACCACTACACCACCGTACTAACCACTACACCACCGTACTAACCACTACACCACCGTACTAACCACTACACCACCATACTAACCACTACACCACCATACTAACCACTACACCACCGTACTAACCACTACACCACCATACTGACCACTACACCACCATACTAACCATTACACCACCATACTAACCACTACACCACCGTACTAACCACTACACCACCATACTGACCACTACACCACCGTACTAACCACTACACCACCATACTAACCACTACACCACCATACTAACCACTACACCACCATACTAACCACTACACCACCGTACTCACCACTACACCACCGTACTAACCACTACACCACCATACTGACCACTACACCACCATACTGACCACTACACCACCATACTGACCACTACACCACCGTACTAACCACTACACCACCATACTAACCACTACACCACCATACTAACCACTACACCACCGTACTAACCACTACACCACCATACTAACCACTACACCACCGTACTAACCACTACACCACCATACTAACCACTACACCACCGTACTAACCACTACACCACCGTACTAACCACTACACCACCGTACTAACCACTACACCACCGTACTGACCACTACACCACCATACTGACCACTACACCACCATACTGACCACTACACCACCATACTAACCACTACACCACCATACTAACCACTACACCACCATACTAACCACTACACCACCATACTGACCACTACACCACCATACTAACCACTACACCACCATACTAACCACTACACCACCATACTAACCACTACACCACCATACTGACCACTACACCACCATACTAACCACTACACCACCATACTAACCACTACACCACCGTACTAACCACTACACCACCATACTGACCACTACACCACCGTACTAACCACTACAACACCGTACTCACCACTACACCACCATACTGACCACTACACCACCATACTAACCACTACACCACCATACTAACCACTACACCACCATACTAACCACTACACCACCATACTAACCACTACACCACCATACTAACCACCACACCACCATACTGACCACTACACCACCATACTAACCACTACACCACATTGCCATCTTCAGATTGTAACCCTGTATAATAACACACAACATATCGACAGATTCTTGTCAGTTTACAGCCCCAGCTCCCTCTAGTGGTCAGCTATTTCAATACAACACTAAATGATTTACTGTTTGCAACTAATATTCACATTAAACTACAGGATCACAAACAGTACTGTGATACTCAAGCGTATCGATGTTTTCTTACACCCCTAATATTAATGTTCAGGTTTGTTCACTGAGCTGTAAAGAACACTGACAGCATCTGGGAAAATGCCACCTGTTGACTAATCAGTTTAGTCCAGTTTATGATTGAGCCAATGATTGGCTGTTGCCAACACTACAACTTTTATCTGCTTGCAGCTTGGAATGCTCAGAGCAAACGAGCTAATTAGTGACTTTAATGAGCCGCAAGGAAGTTAAAATTAGATTAAAGCAGGTATTATTACTATTAACCGTGTTTAGAACTGTAAGTATTAATATTACTGCCATGATGATATGATTTCTCTCATTTTTCACTGACTAGTATTCGTTATTAAACACTTCTGAGTATCATAATGACAACACACAATCTGTAGAATCACCTTCCGCTGATAAGCGCCGGTAACCTTAGTTCAGGACACACCTGCAGCAGGTAGTCAATGACTGTACGATTTCAAAGTGATTTCAAATCACTATGACTAAGACGTGTTGGTGATGTAGCACTCCACTGGCCGTTATAGCTTTATTTAATCAGAGCAAACTGCACTGAAATGTCAGCCCTGAACTCCAACCAACGCCCACAGGGTCCGAGTCAGCAACACCAGAGAAGTGGATACACCCCCCAACCCCCCCAACCTACTGTAAACTCACCCACAGCGTGTTTGCAAACAGAGCCGTGTTATCCAGTTACTTACGTAACCAGGACAAATGAGGACAGACCGGAGCGGAGACAGCCGAGACTCGAGAGCAGCCACGCCCACCGACGTGCAGCAGCTCACAACAACAACAGCCTCGCACGCAGCCGCGCAACACAGGCCTCGACTACCCAAACCAGGTGAATCAGCTTGAATATGCTGTAATTACAACAGCTGCACTAATAATATTAATAATAATTATTATTATATTATTAAATAAATAATTATATATAAAAATAAATAGGGGGTTGTGACTCACATAAAAGAATTCCAACAAGCTCAAGCTTTTTTCCTAAAACCTTTACATTACGTGGAGGTTCGTCACACCTCGTTATAAAAAAAAAATAATAATAATAATTAAAAAAGAAATGTTCCAAAGACCTGGCAACCCTGCTCAACCAAAAGAATCCTGGATCTGGAGCTGCTTCCGTCTCTTAGAATTTTGGTGCTATTCAGGCAACCAGCTGGCGTTTGCACCAGTTTTTATTGGAACGTCTAAGGATACGTCACCAGCAGGGGGTGCTCACAGTGGTAGTGAACAGTAGTAACAGGATGGCTGAGTGTTTAGATCACCTGGGAGTGCTTGTGCTGTTATTACTGTTTGTTTATATTGAAAGGTGGGGGGTGGACACCAAGACGGGCCTGGGCTGGACTCGCAAAGGTGTATGTTGGCCATGGGTTGGACTGGTGGTCTGTCCAGGGGGCTTCCTGCCTTCCACCCAATGAACGCTGGGATAGACTCCAGCGCCCCCTGTGACTCAGGAGGATAAGAGGCTGAGAAGATGAATGAATGAATGAACGATCTATTGGTGATAAGAAGACATGGAAGATCTTCAGCTCACTCTTCCAGGGTGTTGCCACTGTTTCCTTCTCTTTTCTCAACAACCCGCACGCCCATGAACGTCGATGCGGTATGTTCTACTATTCTTTAGTTCCAGCTGGGAACCAGCTTTTAGACTCAGAATTGATTTATTTTTGGTGGGTATGCGCCAAAGGGTTCAAATTAGGTGCACAAACCAGATCAAGAATCTTCTGTAAGCTCCTTTAACACATTAAGACTAAACAACCTATTAAATAAAAGCTTGATGTTAAGAATTTGGGGCCTAAATGGTGGAGGAACATCTGGAGAGGAGACCAAACAGAACAGAAACATCCCTCCGAACATAAAACACTCATTTCAGCCTCAGTTCACTGCAGAACCCGTCCACATCAGGAGATCTAGATCTCTGAATAAGCCAACGCTGCACTGACACTTGGGTCAACTTCACAACAAACCAGGTGGCCTCATTCAGGAACACCCAGGACGAGGCAGCACTGGACCTTAAAGAGCCAACAGCCCATTCACTACAGCGTTTTATTACATACGGTCTGATAAGAACGAGTGCCTTTCAGCCTAATCGGACCTGAGAGGCGTTCCTGATTATTAGCCTATCACTGCAGACTTCCTGTGGAAATGCTTCCGTTCAGCTCCAGCAGATAAGACTCTGAGATAAAGGCTGTTTCAGAACAAAACAACTCATTAATATGCAAACAGAAAAGGAACTGGGTAGCCAATAATAGAGAAATGAATTTGCATATTCTGCAAAATATGATAGCTAAGCATGTACAGGGAGAGTCAAAAGTCTTAGGACACCCTATTATTTCTGAAACATGGGGGAAAATGGTGCATCTGAATTCCCCAGCAAGTAGCGGGTGAGGGGGCCTATGTTTTAAATCTTGAAAGCCGCCATATTGGATCAAGAGCACATTTTTCCCCCAATGGGAAGGTGGTCGTGTAGCATATCGAAGAAGACCAGAACTGTCTCAGGAATTGATTGATGCAATCAGATTTGCAATATCTCTTGTGGTTCAAACGTTATCAACACGGAGAGTTGTAGCAACAACAACCACACTGAACAACATGTTCAGTGTGCTGGTGCAGTTCAGCAACAGGGACAGACAGTTCTGGTCTTCTTTGATCTGCTACACGACCACCTTCCCATTGGAAAAACTTGCCCCTGATCCAATATGGCGGCTTTTAAGATTTAAAAGATAGGCCCCCTCACCCGTTACTTGCTGGGGAATTCAGATGGGTGTTCCTAAAAACATACTCTGGTATGTACAATATTATATATTGGTCACAGTATCTTCCAGAACATCTCAGCAACATTTCTTCTGGAATTCACACCATGATGAGCAGAACTTAAGCTGTTTAAGATCTTTAACCGAGCAGTGGTTATATCTACCCAGAAAAAAACCCTTAGCCTGAATAATTGGAGATGTCAGCTAAATTGATATCAGGTTTAATATCAGGCTTGGTTAATCATTCACCATGTTCACCTGTCCTTCACCTGCACACCAGCTCAACCAAACATCTAGCAGAGCTTCCTCTGAGAAGCACACAGCTGCTCCATATGAGTTAGGAGCTGTCAGCTAACAAAAGTAGGACCAGGGGAATCAACACCCACATGATTCTGTATGTGGGGTGGTGGTGTTATCCACTACTCCCTCTCGGCCAACCGGACCACCAATGTCCACCACTAGTTTCTGTGAGTCACTGGCATTGTGCTGTTGGTGAGTAATACATAGGCCTGTACACCAACCGGCCAGAACATTAACAAACCTAAATGTTTTGACATTAAACCCACCTCCTTGTATCTACACACACTGTCCACTGTATCAGCTCCACTGACCACCACACCACAGAGCAGATACTATTTGGGAGGTGGGTCATTCTCAGCACTGCAGTGACACTGCTATGTTAATGTGTGTTGTGCTGGTGTGAGTGGATCAGACACAGCAGTGCTGCTGCTGGAGTGTTTAAACACTGTGTCCACTCACTGTCCACTCTATTAGACACTCCTACTACTTGGTGGTCCACCTTGTAGATGTAAAGTCAGAGACAGTAGCTCATCTGCTGCTGCACAGTTTGTGTTCCTCTAGTTCTTCATCAGTGGACACAGGACGCCGCCCACAGGACACTGCTGTCCGGATAGTTTTGGTTGGTGGACGAGGATTCTCAGTCCAGCAGCGACACTGAGGAGGTGTTTAAACACTCCAGCACACAAAGGTGAGAAGATCAACCTCCCTAATAGTATCTGCTCTGTGGTGGTCCTGTGGGGGTCCTGATCATTAAAGAACAGAGTAATAAGGTATACAGAGAATCAGATGAACTACAGTCTGGAAGTGGAGCTCCTGTATGGTCAGTGGAGCTGATAGAACAGATGATGTGAGGAGGTGTTAATGTTCTAGCTGGTCGGTGTAGATCAAGCACTCTTAGTTAATATGAATGAAGGTATTAAGAACTTCAGAATGTTCTCTGTTTACACAAACCAGGCGTATTCAAAGTGACCAGCCAAGAGAAAAGAACAGGCAGTACACGGACTCAGTAACTTCCTATTATTTCCTCTTGCATCATACATCACACGCAGCAGCTGTACTACACACAGCGTCCTGACCCGGAGAGCAGAGCTGACCTCGCTGTACTAGAAACAGAACCAAAGCTGCTGTTTTTATTAAAACAGTTTTTATTAAGACTCTTAAAACAGAAAAGACTTTCGATATGAGCCCAAACCGCAACTGCGGCAGGATTTAAGGTGGAACGAGAGCTCGGATGATATTCTACAGCAACCTTTACTGTGCACTCATAGTAAAGAGCTCCATGGCGAGGCTGAAGTTGGCTTCATGTTCAGAAATGTACCGTTCCACCTTAAAAGCTCACTATATGTACTAGTCTGGCTGATCTTCAGAGGAACAAGCCGCCCTACTTTTCCTTCATTACTGCTACCATTGGCTGCTTATTGTTCTTAATATTTCGTTCCAGCCCCCGTACAGGCATCAGACTGTAACTGCCCCACCATTTAAGGTGGAACGGAAAGTTAAGAATAAGAACCTCAGCTTGCAAAATGTTCCTCAACTCAATAAAACCACCTGGAACTGAATGAGATGATGTGCTGGAGCAACATTTACTGTGCATTCATACAACTTAATAAAATACAGAGCAGAAGCTGCATCTTTAAAAAAATTCCCGTTCCACCTTAAAAACTTTCTTCATAAACTAGTCTGGCTGAACATCAGATTTAAAGTTAAGAACAGGAACTTTAGCTTGGGATATGTTCCTCAACTCAAGAAACAACCTGAAACTGAATGGTATGACAGACTACAGTAACATTTCCAGAGCAGAAGCTGCTTTTTTTTTTATTTTCCGTTCCACCTTAAAAACTTATTTTATAAACTAGTCTAGCTGATCTTCAGGAGAAGAACACTCAGCCCTACATTCTCATTATCACTATTACAAGTTTCTTATTACTCTTAATGGTGCGTTCTGGACCCCATACAGCCATCAGACTGTAACTGCACCACCATTTAAGGTGGAACGGAAAGTTAAGAATAAGAACCTCAGCTTGGAACATGTTCCTAAACTCAGAGAAACAACCTGGAACTGAATGAGATGATGTGCTACAGCAGCATTTACTGTGCATTCATACAACTTGATAAAATACAGAGCAGAAGCTGCATGTTCAAAAAATTCCCGTTCCACCTTAAAAGCTTTCTGTATAAACTAGTCTGGCTGATCTTCAGAGTTAAAGTTAAGAACAGGAACTTCAGCTTGGGATATGTTCCCCAACTCAGAGAAACAACCTGAAACTGAATGGCATGACAGACTACAGTAACATTTCCAAAGCAGAAGCTGCTTTTTTAAATTTCCTGTTCCACCTTAAAAACTTACTTTATGATCTAGTCTGGCTGATCTTCAGGAGAAGGACACTCAGCCCTACGTTCCCATTGTTATCACTAGAACTCCTTTCTTATTATTCTCAGTGGTACATTCTGGACCCTGTACAGCCATCAGACAGTAACAGTGCCACAATTTAAGGTGGAACAGAAAGTTAAGAATAAGAACCTCAGCTTGGAATATGTTCCTCAACTCAGAGGAAATGCCCCGCTCCACCTTAAAAACGTACTTTATGAACTAGTCTGGCTGATCTTCAGGAGAAGGACACTCAGCCCTATGTTCCCTTCATTATCACTACAACTGTTTTCTTCTTCTTATTATTATTATTGATTATGTATTCTGGACCCTTATAAGCATCGGACTGTAACTGTGCCACCATTTAAGGTGGAACGGAAAGTTAAGACTAAGAACCTCAGCTTGGAAAAATGTTCCTAAACTCAGAGAAACAACCTGAAACTGAATGAGATGATGTGCTACAGTAACATTTCCAGGGCAAAGAGTGACATATTTGGAAATGCCCCGTTCCACCTTAAAAACTTTCTTTATGAACTAGTCTGGCTGATCTTCAGGAGAAGGACATTCAGACCTACGTTGCCTTCATTATTAGCACAACTGTTTTCTTCTTCTTATCATCATCATCATTATTATTATTATTATTATTATTAATGATGCATTCTGTACCCTTATAGCCATCAGACTGTAACTGCGTCACCATTTAAGGTGGAACGGAAAGTTCGAACGACAATAGCAATACTTTTTAAACTATACAAGCTAATCTTCAGGAGAAACGTAGAAACGTTGTCATGGCAGCGAATTTAAGTATCGATAAAGTTTAAAATGTGCTTTAATTTGGAATTAACACAGATTCACAAAGTCTGTAATATAAACTCGCGTGCAGTGGCTCGCGGAACTGGAATGCGGCTGGAAACGCGTTTCTGCCCCATAATTTACCCCCAGTCTCTCATATTACACCATAATCATACCCGTAACCCAGTTACATCATAAGACTTCACACAATACGGGAAATACGAGAAACCAGATCACTGCGGCGAGTTCACGCGAAGAAACGAGACTTAAAATAAGAGATGGGTTTTAATTGAGCTACTGTAAGACCACAGCTGACCCCAAAACAAAGAAAAACTATATATCTGACTCATATGAGAACCAGAACACTGCAGGTAAAACAGGTACAACTATTTTAACATCAAGTAAATCCCTACTTTATTCAAACCAGAATATTTAACCATTTAAATGATGTTTTAATACATTTATATTTCTTATTAACACACTCAGCAGCTCTTTTCAGAGGACTGGTTTGTAAAAGGCTGATTTTTTGGGTCACTTTTCTTTTTTTTAGTGTTTCATTTATTTTCCACTGGATGATGCAATCGACACTAAGCCCCGCGCTAGAGATGCTGGGGCTGCTTCATCATACCAGCACGGAGGGAGCTGTGGGAGCTAATGCTGCTTAAGTAGGCTTATAACAGCACTATGAACACATAAATCAGTATATAACTCCTTTCTGAACAAAGCCGGTACACCATGCGTGTCCCCACCACTTTATACATATATATTTATAGAGAGAGAGACTGTGATGCTGGAAGACGCTGAAAACGCACCGGCTGACGCGAATAAAGCTCAAAGTCTGTTTGACCTCCGGTAATAAACGGGGGTCTCGCTCACCTGAACGTTGAGTAGAAGCGGCTGGAGCTGAAACGCGAGGTCCGGTTTGGGGCGATGACCTTCCCAAATGCTGAACACGGGGAGACAGAAACGGCTCGGCCAGCTGCTCGCATGCTTTAAAGAGCCCAACAGGCGACCAATCAGGAGCCAGTTGTGTGGCGTTCACCGCGCGCTCGGATTGGCTGCGCTGAGGGCGTCTGCTGAACTCGACCAATCAGGAGCCGGAGTTCTGTCGAGCCTTCTTGTCGTACTTACAAAACAAAACGCCTTCTTATTTTTTTAAAGTATGTCCGCAGCGACGGATACACGGATTAAAACACGGATTTCAAACTCCTTATTTAATAAAAGAAAATAAAAAAAATAATTATTATCGTTAATAGAAGCACGAAGCTATCTTCTTGTTTGGATCTTTCCAGTCCACCTTAAATGGTGCAGCAAGTCAACCGCCGCTCCGCTTAAGGTGGGACGGGAATTTGTAAACATTAAGCTGATATATATATATATATACACGTGATGCTAAAATTCCTGTTCGCAAACGTCACGTCCGATTTCCCGTTCCACCTTAAATGGCACAGTAGCGACATTGGGGGGCATTACAGCCTCAGGCCATTTAAGGTGGACCGGGAAACTACGAACAAGAAGTTAACGAACAGAAAGTCAGCTTCGAACTGCTTACGAGTCTTCGAATTCTGGAGTCGACTCCGACTCTCGACTCCTGCGGCTGGAATCGACTCCTCGACTCCTCTCAGTTTTAATCACGGCGATGCCAGAATCGGTGATAATGAGATACAGCTGAGATTAAAACCATCTTAAACGTAGTTTAGCCACTTTCTGAGCAGCGATGTGAGGATTATGAATCATTTCACACACTGAGGGTGAAAACTTTGAGTGATCGATTATAGTATATCCAATTTTCAAAATTTTCAAATTTTCAAAATTTCAAGTTCCTTTTCTTCAGTGGCTATAGTTAGCTTCTTCTCCAGTCCACCTTAAGAGACGCAGCAGTTACCTTAATGGTGCACCAGACTGTAACTACAGCCTTATTTAAGGTGGACCAGAAATTTGAATAAGAAGCTGAAAAAAAATCATTAAAAATTGTTTATAAATTTTAATATTATTTAGTTTTTTTCTCTTTCTATTGTCTGGTGGGACCTTTATGCACTCATTACACTATCGGTTCACAATTTATAAGGGTGAGATGTTTTGTCTTCTCTCTAATTATGGTTCTACAAGACTACCAGGACCCCAGCTATTAAAATGAATATTATACTAATATAATAAAGATACATGCTTGTTTTCCACACCTTTGAGAATCAGTGGCTGGGTTAAATTATGTTTAAATTCCTCTACGGCTTAAGGACGGTAATTGTGCAGTAGTTCTGTATATTTAAAGGGGGATTATTCACTCTTTCTGAATTATTCAGTCCTCGAGACGTAAAGAAAGTAATACTGAGTGGTTTAATCTAAGGTGGCTCATAAAATTACAGACTCTGGTTTCTTTTCAAGAGGCTTATAACACAAATCTACATTTTAACCACTGGTGTACCTGTGATGAAGCTAAAATAGTTATATAAACTCAACGTCTGCTTTAGGGACTACATTGCCTGACAACAGCCTGCATGTGCCCATCCGCCATGAACGGATTAAAATAAACTGATTCACACGTGAGGAGACATTATAAGCCAACACTTCACTCACAGCATGACTATAAAACAAGGTGTCAGACATCAGATATCTGGAGTATCTGTTTTAGAGGAGGATGTCTGGTTCCATTCACCACCACTGTAAACAGTTCTGACTAGAACATAGACATCTCTCTAGAATGTAGTCTTTCACATCAAACCACTTTGAATGACTACAATTTAATTATATAGATTTTTTTTTTTAGTTTGGTGAAGTTCCCCTTTCTTTGGATATACACAGATCAGCCATAACATTAAACCCACCTCTTTAAATCTCCACTCACTGTCCACTGTATCAGCTCCACTGACCATACAGGACCTACACTCACTGTCCACTGTATCAGCTCCACTGACCATACAGGACCTCCACTCACTGTCCACTGTATCAGCTCCACTGACCATACAGGAGCTCCACTCACTGTCCACTGTATCAGCTCCACTGACCATACAGGACCTTCACTCACTGTCCACTGTATCAGCTCCACTGACCATACAGGACCTACACTCACTGTCCACTGTATCAGCTCCACTGACCATACAGGAGCTCCACTCACTGTCCACTGTATCAGCTCCACTGACCATACAGGACCTCCACTCACTGTCCACTGTATCAGCTCCACTGACCATACAGGAGCTCCACTCACTGTCCACTGTATCAGCTCCACTGACCATACAGGACCTCCACTCACTGTCCACTGTATCAGCTCCACTGACCATACAGGAGCTCCACCTACAGACTGTAGTTCATCTGATTCTCTGAATACTTTATTATTCTGTTCTTTAATGATCAGGACCCCCACAGGACCACCACAGAGCAGATACTAATAGGGTGGTGGGTCATTCTCAGCACTGCAGTGACACTGACATGGTGCTGGTGTAAGTGGATCAGACACAGCAGTGCTGCTGCTGGAGTGTTTAAACACTGTGTCCACTCACTGTCCACTCTATTAGACACTCCTACTACTTGCTGGTCCACCTTGTAGATGTAAAGTCAGAGACAGTAGCTCATCTGCTGCTGCACAGTTTGTGTTCCTCTAGTTCTTCATCAGTGGACACAGGACGCCGCCCACAGGACACTGCTGTCTGGATAGTTTTGGTTGGTGGACGATTCTCAGTCCAGCAGTGACACTGAGGTGTTTAAACACTTCAGCAGCAGCACTGCTGTGTCTGATCCACTCACACCAGCACAACACATATTAACTAACACACCACCACCATGTCAGTGTCACTGCAGTGCTGAGGATGATCCACCTCCCTAATAGTATCTGCTCTGTGGTGGTCCTGTGGGGGTCCTGATCATTAAAGAACAGAGTAATAAAGTATACAGAGAATCAGATGAACTACAGTCTGTAGGTGGAGCTCCTGTATGGTCAGTGGAGCTGATACAGTGGACAGTGAGTGGAGGTCCTGTATGGTCAGTGGAGCTGATACAGTGGACAGTGAGTGGAGGTCCTGTATGGTCAGTGGAGCTGATACAGTGGACAGTGAGTGGAGGTCCTGTATGGTCAGTGGAGCTGATACAGTGGACAGTGAGTGGAGGTCCTGTATGGTCAGTGGAGCTGATACAGTGAAATTGTTTTTGTTCTAAATTTAAATTAAATTAAAAAGTCTACTAAGATATTTAATTAATATAAATGAAGATGCTGGATGGACCAGCTGTCAGTGCAAATCCTCACAGCGTTCGAAACACACATACACACCTCTTCCGTCGGCGGCCGTACAGCTCTCTCCTGAGCTCCCGCGAAATCGGCTTCAGATGCATGAAATTGCAGAAGCCACCTCGAGTGCACTCTCTGCAGGACAACAGAGGAACTGCGGTTAGTCAATGTGGAGCACAGGCACAGCAGAGAACATTCTTTTTAGACCAGAGCAAGTTTTAAGCGTACTGAGGAGTAAAGTTCTAGGGTTAGGGTTAGTATCAGCTCCTCATAACGAGTAAAGTTCAGTATCAGCTCCTCATTCCTCAACCTGTAATAGTCTTCTCTGGTTCTTCTACAGTCCTGCTCTAGGAACCCTCTGGGGCTCGTGTGTAGCTGCCTGGCTACTAGTGGTAGGCATGAATGTATTAGCGTTGAGTGACTATACAAAACAAACCATATACAAACCTCAGAACAGCCAACAATAACCGGTACGATGACCTCGGAGACCGTCGGGCAGAATATGGAATATATAGTGGTGCTGGTACGTGTAATGGACTTTGGATTGGATCCTGTAACAGACTGGAAGACGATGGAGTGAAGCCACCATCTTGAATGCTAGGTTGGCTTCTCAGGCACAGTTTCAGATGGTCAGATAGACAGTTACTGGTTTCACGGGGAAGATACTCATCAAGAAAATGTAATATCTCCTGTGGGGTACCACAAGGGTCCATTCTAGGGTCTTAGCTTTTCTTATTGTACATGGTACCTCCAGGTGATGTCATTAGGAAGCACAATATCATACATTTCTATTCCTTCTGATAATCTATGTTTCTCAGTGGAGGTCACAAAATATTTTACAATTAAATCAAGAGAAAACTGATTCTCGGTACTAACACTATAACAGACTCGGTTCTTTAGCTACTAATATCAAACCTGAAGTACATAATCTGGACATGATCTTAGACACTGAGCTCAGTTTTATTCTGCATGTGAACAGATTACAGAGTTGATCACTGTAATGGTCAGAGTTGATCACTGTAATAGTCAGAGTTGATCACTGTAATAGTCAGAGTTGATCACTGTAATGGTCAGAGTTGATCACTGTAATGGTCAGAGTTGATCATTGTAATAGTCAGAGTTGATCACTGTAATAGTCAGAGTTGATCACTGTAATAGTCAGAGTTGATCGCTGTAATGGTCAGAGTTGATCACTGTATTAGTCAGAGTTGATCACTGTAATGGTCAGAGTTGATCACTGTAATGGTCAGAGTTGATCACTGTATTAGTCAAAGTTGATCACTGTAATGGTCAGAGTTGATCACTGTAATGGTCAGAGTTGATCACTGTATTAGTCAGAGTTGATCACTGTAATGGTCAGAGTTGATCACTGTATTAGTCAGAGTTGATCACTGTAATGGTCAGAGTTGATCACTGTAATGGTCAGAGTTGATCACTGTATTAGTCAGAGTTGATCACTGTATTAGTCAGAGTTGATCACTGTAATGGTCAGAGTTGATCACTGTATTAGTCAGAGTTGATCACTGTAATGGTCAGAGTTGATCACTGTAATGGTCAGAGTTGATCACTGTATTAGTTAGAGTTGATCACTGTAATGGTCAGAGTTGATCACTGAAATGGTCAGAGTTGATCACTGTAATGGTCAGAGTTGATCACTGTAATGGTCAGAGCTGATCACTGTAATGGTCAGAGTTGATCACTGTAATGGTCAGAGTTGACTGTAATAGTCAGAGTTGATGACTGTAATAGTCAGAGTTGATCACTGTATTAGTCAGAGTTGATCACTGTAATGGTCAGAGTTGATCACTGTATTAGTCAGAGTTGATGACTGTAATGGTCAGAGTTGATCACTGTAATGGTCAGAGTTGATCACTGTATTAGTCAGAGTTGATCACTGTAATGGTCAGAGTTGATCACTGTAATGGTCAGAGTTGATCACTGTATTAGTCAGAGTTGATCACTATAATGGTCAGAGTTGATCACTGTATTAGTCAGAGTTGATCACTGTAATGTCAGAGTTGATCACTGTAATGGTCAGAGTCGATGACTGTAATGGTCAGAGTTGATCACTGTAATGTCAGAGTTGATCACTGTAATGGTCAGAGTTGATCACTGTAATGGTCAGAGTTGATCGCTGTAATGGTCAGAGTTGATGACTGTAATGGTCAGAGTTGATGACTGTAATGGTCAGAGTTGATCACTGTAATGGTCAGAGTTGATGACTGTAATGGTCAGAGTTGATGACTGTAATAGTCAGAGTTGATCACTGTAATGGTCAGAGTTGATGACTGTAATGGTCAGAGTTGATGACTGTAATGGTCAGAGTTGATTGCTGTAATGGTCAGAGTTGATCGCTGTAATGGTCAGAGTTGATGACTGTAATGTCAGAGTTGATCACTGTAATGGTCAGAGTTGATCACTGTAATGGACAGAGTTGATCGCTGTAATGGTCAGAGTTGATGACTGTAATGGTCAGAGTTGATCACTGTATTAGTCAGAGTTGATCACTGTATTAGTCAGAGTTGATCACTGTAATGGTCAGAGTTGATCACTGTAATGGTCAGAGTTGATCGCTGTAATGGTCAGAGTTGATCACTGTATTAGTCAGAGTTGATCACTGTAATGGTCAGAGTTGATCACTGTAATGGTCAGAGTTGATCACTGTAATGGTCAGAGTTGATGACTGTAATGGTCAGAGTTGATCGCTGTAATGGTCAGAGTTGATCGCTGTAATGGTCAGAGTTGATGACTGTAATGGTCAGAGTTGATGACTGTAATGGTCAGAGTTGATTGCTGTAATGGTCAGAGGTGACGACTGTAATGGTCAGAGTTGATGACTGTAATGGTCAGAGTTGATCACTGTATTAGTCAGAGTTGATCACTGTAATGGTCAGAGTTGATCACTGTATTAGTCAGAGTTGATCACTGTAATGGTCAGAGTTGATCACTGTAATGGTCAGAGTTGATCACTGTATTAGTCAGAGTTGATCACTGTAATGGTCAGAGTTTATCCCTGTAATGGTCAGAGTTGATCACTGTAATGGTCAGAGTTGATCACTATAATGGTCAGAGTTGATCACTGTATTAGTCAGAGTTGATCACTGTAATGTCAGAGTTGATCACTGTAATGGTCAGAGTTGATCACTGTAATGGTCAGAGTTGATCACTGTATTAGTCAGAGTTGATCACTGTAATGGTCAGAGTTGATCACTGTATTAGTCAGAGTTGATCACTGTAATGGTCAGAGTCGATGACTGTAATGGTCAGAGTTGATGACTGTAATGTCAGAGTTGATCACTGTAATGGTCAGAGTTGATCACTGTAATGGTCAGAGTTGATCGCTGTAATGGTCAGAGTTGATGACTGTAATGGTCAGAGTTGATGACTGTAATAGTCAGAGTTGATCACTGTAATGGTCAGAGTTGATGACTGTAATGGTCAGAGTTGATGACTGTAATAGTCAGAGTTGATCACTGTAATGGTCAGAGTTGATGACTGTAATGGTCAGAGTTGATGACTGTAATGGTCAGAGTTGATTGCTGTAATGGTCAGAGTTGATCGCTGTAATGGTCAGAGTTGATGACTGTAATGTCAGAGTTGATCACTGTAATGGTCCAGAGTTGATCACTGTAATGGTCAGAGTTGATCGCTGTAATGGTCAGAGTTGATGACTGTAATGGTCAGAGTTGATCACTGTATTAGTCAGAGTTGATCACTGTATTAGTCAGAGTTGATCACTGTAATGGTCAGAGTTGATCACTGTAATGGTCAGAGTTGATCGCTGTAATGGTCAGAGTTGATCACTGTATTAGTCAGAGTTGATCACTGTAATGGTCAGAGTTGATCACTGTAATGGTCAGAGTTGATCGCTGTAATGGTCAGAGTTGATGACTGTAATGGTCAGAGTTGATCGCTGTAATGGTCAGAGTTGATCGCTGTAATGGTCAGAGTTGATGACTGTAATGGTCAGAGTTGATGACTGTAATGGTCAGAGTTGATTGCTGTAATGGTCAGAGTTGATGACTGTAATGGTCAGAGGTGACGACTGTAATGGTCAGAGTTGATGACTGTAATGGTCAGAGTTGATCACTGTATTAGTCAGAGTTGATCACTGTAATGGTCAGAGTTGATCACTGTATTAGTCAGAGTTGATCACTGTAATGGTCAGAGTTGATCACTGTAATGGTCAGAGTTGATCACTGTATTAGTCAGAGTTGATCACTGTAATGGTCAGAGTTTATCCCTGTAATGGTCAGAGTTGATCACTGTAATGGTCAGAGTTGATCACTGTATTAGTCAGAGTTGATCACTATAATGGTCAGAGTTGATCACTGTATTAGTCAGAGTTGATCACTGTAATGTCAGAGTTGATCACTGTAATGGTCAGAGTTGATCACTGTAATGGTCAGAGTTGATCACTGTATTAGTCAGAGTTGATCACTGTAATGGTCAGAGTTGATCACTGTATTAGTCAGAGTTGATCACTGTAATGTCAGAGTTGATCACTGTAATGGTCAGAGTTGATCACTGTAATGGTCAGAAGTTGATCACTGTATTAGTCAGAGTTGATCACTGTAATGGTCAGAGTTGATCACTGTAATGGTCAGAGTTGATCACTGTATTAGTCAGAGTTGATCACTGTAATGGTCAGAGTTTATCCCTGTAATGGTCAGAGTTGATCACTGTAAAGGTCAGAGTTGATCACTGTATTAGTCAGAGTTGATCACTATAATGGTCAGAGTTGATCACTGTATTAGTCAGAGTTGATCACTGTAATGTCAGAGTTGATCACTGTAATGGTCAGAGTTGATCACTGTAATGGTCAGAGTTGATCACTGTATTAGTCAGAGTTGATCACTGTAATGGTCAGAGTTGATCACTGTATTAGTCAGAGTTGATCACTGTAATGGTCAGAGTTGATCACTGTAATGTCAGAGTTGATCACTGTAATGGTCAGAGTTGATCACTGTAATGGTCAGAGTTGATCGCTGTAATGGTCAGAGTTGATCGCTGTAATGGTCAGAGTTGATGACTGTAATGTCAGAGTTGATGACTGTAATGGTCAGAGTTGATCACTGTAATGGTCAGAGTTGATCGCTGTAATGGTCAGAGTTGATGACTGTAATGGTCAGAGTTGATCACTGTATTAGTCAGAGTTGATCACTGTAATGGTCAGAGTTGATCACTGTATTGGTCAGAGTTGATCACTGTAATGGTCAGAGTTGATTGCTGTAATGGTCAGAGTTGATGACTGTAATGGTCAGAGTTGATCACTGTAATGGTCAGAGTTGATGACTGTAATGGTCAGAGTTGATTGCTGTAATGGTTAGAGTTGATTGCTGTAATGGTCAGAGTTGATGACTGTAATGGTCAGAGTTGATCACTGTAATGGTCAGAGTTGATGACTGTAATGGTCAGAATTGATTGCTGTAATGGTCTCTTACTGTAGTTCCTAAGAAAACAGTTCAACTGGTCCAGAACACAGCAACACTAAACAGATCTCAGATCAGTCCTGTTTTAAAAGGTCTAGTGCTGTATGTAAAGCTGTGAAATATACAGTAGTGTGCAAAAATCTGAGGCACCAAAGCTGATAGTTTAAAAGTCTTTATCTGATCAGTAAGTGTGTGTTCACCAGTAGGAACAGCAGATCTGATTAGAACAGATGTAAATAATCATACATACAATACAAAGTAACATGAATATGTTATTGTGAGAGAAGTAGATCAGATCTTGATCCAGTTTGAAGAACAAAGTGTAGATTTCTGGTATGAATGTATTCAGTTCCTTCAGCAGCAATCTTGATTTAGCTTAATGAAGTACTGAGCTTGTTGAACTGGGTTGTTTCCACAAGGAGAAGATTGGAATGTTTCTAATCTCACATTCAGATTTCATTTACAAAAAAAGCAAAAAAGATCAGAAAAATGTAATAAAACACGAAACCCATGAAGGTCCCTGTTGGCAGGTCTGTGGCGCACAAGCACAGAAAGAAATCAACAGGCTCGAAAATCCAATCATGACCTTTCATGTCCACAAGGTGGCAGTATAACCCCTCAATGATTGCCAGTATCAGACCTGCTGGAGTAGTGCTTCTCAAACCCGGTCCTGTGAAGTTTAGTACCTTCCCTGCTTTAACACGCCCACCTTAACTCAGCAATGAGCTGTAAATGAGACCATCAGCAGAGAAAACACTAAACTGCAGGGCAGGGGCCCTCCAGGACCAGGGGGGCCTCCAGGACCAGGGGGGGCCTCCAGGAGCCAGGGTCAAGAAGCAGTGCACTAGAGGCCGGTCAGTCTTAAAAGCAAGAAGATGGAAGATAGCAGCATTAAAACCGAAAGCTACGAGTTCTAATAAACCCAGACGAAGCATTCCATTCCAAATATATACATCTCAGAAACCTGCGCAGCTTCATCTCACTGCGGACCCTCCAACGCAGCCGAGGAAACAGAGGAAACAGAGGAACACAGTCGCTGACCCGCTTCCTGTTAACAGAATAATCATCACAACTCAAAACGTGCTTAGAAAGAAAGCTATGTAGCTACAAGTAGCTGCTCTACTGGCGTACGCATCATCTCAGACGTGGCTGTGTTTGGTGTGTGTCGGTCTCAGAGCGGCTACAGCTCGTCTGGGAGCGAGCACTCGGACAGCGTCCGCTCTCTCCTCTCACGAGTCGTCACATAGTTCAGCAGGTCGATGGCCGTGACGATGCCGAACACCATCTGCTTCAAAGCCGATGACCCATTGGTCATGTCTAGAGAGAGAGAGAGAGAGAGAGAGAGAGAGAGAGAGAGAGAGAGAGAGGGAGAGAGGGAGAGAGGGGAGAGAGAGAGAGAGAGAGAGAGAGAGGGAGAGAGAGAGAGAGAGAGAGAGGGGGAGAGAGAGAGAGAGAGAGAGAGAGAGAGAGAGAGAGAGAGAGAGAGAGAGTCAGAGAAAGGGGGAGAGAGAGAGAGAGAGAGGGAAAGAGAGGGAAAGAGAGGGAGAGAGAGAGAAAGAGAGAGAGAGAGAGAGAGAGAGAGAGGGAGAGAGAGAGAAAGTCAGAGAGAGGGAAAGAGAGAGAGAGAGAGGGAGAGAGAGAGAAAGTCAGAGAGAGGGAAAGAGAGGGAAAGAGAGGGAGAGGGATAGGGAGAGGGGGAGAGGGAGAGGGAGAGAGAGAGAGAGAGAGGGAGAGAGGGAGGGAGAGAGGGAGAGAGAGAGAGAGAGAGAGAGAGAGAGGGAGAGAGAGAGAGAGAGAGAGAGAGAGAGAGAGAGAGGGAGAGAGAGAGAGAGAGAGGGAGAGAGAGAGAGAGAGAGAGAGAGAGAGAGAGAGAGAGAGAGAGAGAGAGAGAGAGAGAGAGAGAGGGAGAGAGAGAAAGTCAGAGAGAGGGAAAGAGAGGGAGAAGGATAGGGAGAGGGGGAGAGGGAGAGGGAGAGGGAGAGGGAGAGAGAGAGAGAGAGGGAGAGAGGGAGGGAGAGGGGGGAGAGAGAGAGAGAGAAAATAAGAGAGAGCGAGAGAAAGAGGGAGAGAGTGAGAGAGAGAGAGAGAGCAAGAGAGAGAGAGGAAGGGAGGGAGAGAGAGAGGGAGAGATAGAGAGAGAGAGAGAGGGCGAAAGAGAGAAAGTCAGAGAGAGCGAGAGAAAGAGGGAGAGAGTGAGAGAAAGAGGGAGAGAGTGAGAGAAAGAGGGAGAGGGTGAGAGAGAGAGGGAGAGGGAGGAAGAGAGAGAGAGGGAGACAGGGAGAGAGAAAAAGTGAGAGAGAGAGCGAGAGAGAGAGAGGGAGAAAACGAGAGAGAGTGAGAAAGAGAGAGAGATACAGAGGGATAGAGCAAGAGAGAGAGAAAGTGAGAAA
>JAJQXZ010000075.1:0-35126 GCA_021613375.1 Megaleporinus macrocephalus | reverse complement strand
CTTCTCCTCTCGCTTCGCCTCTTGCTTCTCCCTTCACCGCTCCCCTTTCTTCTCCTCTTGCTCCCCCTCTCGCTTGTCCTCTTGCTTCTCCCCTCGCTTCTCCTCTCGCTTCTCCCCTCCCTTCTCTGCTCGCTTCTCCTCTCCCTTCTCCTCTCACTTCTCCTTTTGCTTCCCCCCTCGCTTCTCCCCTCGCTTCTCATCTCGCTTCTCATCTCACTTCTCCCCTCGCTTCCCCTTTTTCTTCCCCTTTTGCTTCTCCTCTCGCTTCTCCCCTATGCTTCTCCCCTCGCTTCTCCCCTCACTTCTCTTCTCCCTTATCTCCTCCTCTCGCTTCTCCTCTCGCTTCTCCTCTCGCTTCTCATCTCACTTCTCTCGCATCTCCCCTCGCTTCTCCTCTCGCTTCTCTTCTCCCTTATCTCCTCCTCTCGCTTCTCCTCTCGCTTCTCATCTCACTTCTCCCCTCGCTTCTCCTCTTGCTTCTCCCCTCACTTCTCCTCTCCCCTCTCTGCTCGCTTCTCCTCTCACTTCTCCTTTTGCTTCTCCCCTCGCTTCTCCTCTCCCTGCTCCTCTCGTTGCTCCTCTCATTGCTCCTTTTGCTTCTCCTCAGTGATGATCCTGTAGAGGAGTAACTGAATGAACTCTTATCCAGTAGAAGCTCTCAGACTGGCGTGGTAACAGACTCTCTTTCTCTGCAGGTGTGTGGTGACGACAGCACAGCGGTGGAGGAGCTTATGCAGGAGCTGCAGGAGGTCAGAGAAGAGGCAGCAGCTACTAAGGAGGAGCTGGATGGTTGCAGGGAGCTGAGCCTGAAACTCCAGGCACAGATCAAAGTACGTAACTGCTCTGCTTTAAACTGCCTCTACGCCTCGCAGGCGCTGGACCTTCTGCTGAACTTGAGCTCCCTTCAGCAGCATCTTCAGCACACTGACGCTCCACACAGCCTCCTTTCACCTCCTGCAGAATTTAAACACTGATTCTGAGGAGGTGTAGAGGTCTGATTGTAATCTGATGTCAGACGCAGGTGTGATTGTCTGATATGCTTTAGCAGTGGAGCTTCACTCCGGGCTCAGTGGTGCTCCAGCCTCAGGCCAGTAAGAGCCCCACAGCGGTCTCCAGAACTTCACCAGAGGATTAAGCTCCAGCTGAACCCAGCAGACCCTGAAGTACCAACACAGTGTATGAAGTGAGGTCCAGGGTTGTGGTGATTGTGGGGCAGTTGTGGGCTGAAGGTTAGGGTTCTGGTCTTGTAACCACCAACACGACTGAAGAGCCTTCAGGCAAGGCACCTAACCCCTGCCTACTCCCCGAGCACTGCGGTAGGGCTGCCCACCACTCCGAGCAAATGTGATCACTGCCCCCTAGTGTGTGTGTTCACTAGTGTGTGTGTAAATGCACGTGTTTCACTGCCCCCTAGTGTGTGTGTTCACTAGTGTGTGTGTGTAAATGCGAGTGTTTCACTGCCCCCTAGTGTGTGTGTAAATGCGAGTGTTTCACTGCCCCCTAGTGTGTGTGTTCACTAGTGTGTGTGTAAATGCGAGTGTTTCACTGCCCCCTAGTGTGTGTTTTGTATATATATATATATATATATATATATATCGGAATCACAAGCTGATTTAAAGTTACTCCAGTATCAGAACGTTCAGGTGGTCTTTCTGAATGGGGTCTGCTTGTGAGGCGATTATTGATTATTGGAAAGTGTTCTGAAGTTACTTGGTGTTGATGTTCTGGAGTTACTCGGTGTTGATGTTCAGGAGTTACTCAGTGTTGATGTTCTGGAGTTACTCTGTGTTGTTGTTCTGGAGTTACTTGGTGTTGATGTTCTGGAGTTACTCGGTGTTGATGTTCAGGAGTTACTCGGTGTTGATATTCTGGAGTTACTGGGTGTTGATGTTCTGGAGTTACTCGGTGTTGATGTTCTGGAGTTACTCGGTGTTGATGTACTGGAGTTACTCGGTGTTGATGTTCTGGAGTTACTTGGTGTTGATGTACTGGAGTTACTCGGTGTTGATGTTCTGGAGTTACTTGGGGTCGATGTTCTGGTGTCACTCGGTGTTGATGTTCTGGAGTTACTCTGTGTTGATGTTCTGGAGTTACTCTGTGTTGATGTTCTGGAGTTACTCTGTGTTGATGTTCTGGAGTTACTCTGTATTGTTGTTCTGGAGTTACTCGGTGTTGATGTTCTGGAGTTACTCGGTGTTGATGTTCTGGAGTTACTCTGTGTTGATGTTCTGGAGTTACTCTGTGTTGATGTTCTGGAGTTACTCTGTGTTGATGTTCTGGAGTTACTCGGTGTTGATGTTCTGGAGTTACTCGGTGTTGATGTTCTGGAGTTACTCTGTGTTGATGTTCTGCAGTTACTCTGTGTTGATGTTCTGCAGTTACTCTGTGTTGATGTTCTGGGGTTACTCTGTGTTGATGTTCTGGGGTTACTCTGTGTTGATGTTCTGGGGTTACTCTGGGTTGATGTTCTGGGGTTACTCGGGGTTGATGTTCTGAAGTCACTCGGGGTTGATGTTCTGGAGTCACTCGGGGTCGATGTTCTGGTGTCACTCTGTGTTGATGTTCTGGAGTCACTCGGTGTTGATGTTCTGGAGTCACTCGGTGTTGATGTTCTGGAGTCACTCGGTGTTGATGTTCTGGAGTTACTCTGTGTTAATGTTCTGGAGTCACTCGGTGTTGATGTTCTGGAGTTACTCTGTGTTGATGTTCTGGAGTTACTCGGTGTTGATGTTCTGGAGTTACTCGGTGTTGATGTGCTGATGTTCTGGAGTTACTCTGTGCTGATGTTCTGGAGTTACTCGGTGTTGATGTTCTGCAGTTACTCTGTGTTGATGTTCTGGGGTTACTCTGTGTTGATGTTCTGGGGTTACTCTGGGTTGATGTTCTGGGGTTACTCGGGGTTGATATTCTGAAGTCACTCGGGGTTGATGTTCTGGAGTCACTCGGGGTCGATGTTCTGGAGTCACTCGGTGTTGATGTTCTGGAGTCACTCGGTGTTGATGTTCTGGAGTCACTCGGTGTTTATGTTCTGGAGTTACTCGGTGTTAATGTTCTGGAGTCACTCGGTGTTGATGTTCTGGAGTCACTCGGTGTTGATGTTCTGGAGTCACTCGGTGTTGATGTTCTGGAGTCACTCGGTGTTTATGTTCTGGAGTTACTCGGTGTTAATGTTCTGAAGTTACTCTGTGTTGATGTTCTGGATGTGGATCAGAGGTTCAGTGTTTGTTTGTTTGTTTATGTCTGCTCTGCTCTCTGATTCCTCTCCAGCTAAAAGAAGCAGCCATAGAGAAGCTGGAGAAAGACCTGCTGGAGGTACGTCCACAACCTTCATCTGATACAACTCCAAACAGGATCTGTTTCAATTTGACCCCTGAGTGTGACCCTCAAAGTCCAGTTAGTTTACTAGTGTGGTCACTAACGAAGCCCATACTCAGAACAAGAACCCATAACTGCTGCGTATGTCCTGTTAAACACTCCCAGCAGCAGAGGTCACTCTGGTCCAGTGTGTAAGAGCATCCTGCACCATTTGTGACTGTGTATTACGTGGGGTCAGTGTGGGAGTGAGTACAGTCAGTGTGGGAGTGAGTACAGTCAGTGTGGGAGTGAGTACAGTCTGTGTGGGAGTGAGTACAGTCAGTGTGGGAGTGAGTACAGGTCAGTGTGGGAGTGAGTACAGGTCAGTGTGGGAGTGAGTACAGTCAGTGTGGGAGTGAGTACAGGTCAGTGTGGGAGTGAGTACAGTCAGTGTGGGAGTAAGTACAGGTCAGTGTGTGTGGGAGTACAGTCTGTGTGCGAGTGAGTACAGGTCAGTGTGGGAGTGAGTACAGGTCAGTGTGTGTGGGAGTACAGTCTGTGTGGGAGTGAGTCCTGGTCAGTGCGGGAGTGAGTACAGTCTGTGTGGGAGTGAGTACAGTCAATGTGGGAGTGAGTACAGGTCAGTGTTGGGAGTGAGTCCTGGTCAGTATGGGAGTGAGTACAGTCTGTGTGGGAGTGAGTACAGGTCAGTGTGGGAGTGAGTACTGGTCAGTGTGGGAGTGAGTACAGTCAGTGTGGGAGTGACTCTTGGTCAGTGTGGGAGTGAGTACAGGTCAGTGTGGGAGTAAGTACAGTCTGTGTGGGAGTGAGTCCTGGTCAGTGTGGGAGTAAGTACAGTCTGTGTGGGAGTGAGTGCAGTCTGTGTGGGAGTGAGTCCTGGTCAGTGTGGGAGTAAGTACAGTCTGTGTGGGAGTGAGTCCTGGTCAGTGTGGGAGTAAGTACAGTCTGTGTGGGAGTGAGTGCAGTCTGTGTGGGAGTGAGTCCTGGTCAGTGTGGGAGTAAGTACAGTCTGTGTGGGAGTGAGTGCAGTCTGTGTGGAAGTACAGGTCAGTGTGGGAGTGAGTACAGTCTGTGTGGGAGTGAGTACAGTCTGTGTGGGAGTGAGTCCTGGTCAGTGTGGGAGTGAGTCCTGATCTGTGTGGGAGTAAGTACAGTCTGTGTGGGAGTGAGTCCTTGTCTGTGTGGGAGTGAGTCCTGGTCTGTGTGGGAGTGAGTCCTGGTCTGTGTGGGAGTGAGTACAGTCTGTGTGGGAGTGAGTCCTGGTCAGTATGGGAGTAAGTACAGTCTGTGTGGGAGTGAGTACAGGACAGTATGGGAGTGAGTACAGTCAGTGTGGGAGTGAGTCCTGGTCAGTGTGGGAGTGAGTACAGTTTGTGTGGGAGTGAGTACAGTCTGTGTGGTAGTGAGTCCTGGTCATTATGGGAGTGAGTACAGTCTGTGTGGGAGTGAGTACAGGACAGTATGGGAGTGAGTCCTGGTCAGTGTTGGAGTGAGTACAGTCTGTGTGGGAGTGAGTACAGTCAGTGTGGGATTGAGTCCTGGTCAGTATGAGAGTGAGTACAGTCTGTGTGGGAGTGAGTACAGGACAGTATGGCTGTGAGTACAGGACAGTTTGGGAGTGAGTACAGTCTGTGTGGGAGTGAGTTCAGGTCTGTGTTGGAGTGAGTACATTCTGTGTGGGAATGAGTACAGGTCAGTGTGGGAGTGAGTACAGGTCAGTGTTTGTGGGAGTACAGTCAGTGTGGGAGTGAGTACAGTATGTGTGGGAGTGAGTACAGTCTGTGTGGAAGTGAGTCCTGGTCAGTGTGGGGGTGAGTACAGTCTGTGTGGGAGTGAGTCCTGGTCTGTGTGGGAGTGAGTACAGTCTGTGTGGGAGTGAGTACAGGTCTGTGTGGGAGTGAGTACAGGTCAGTGTGGGAGTGAGTACAGTCAGTGTGGGAGTGAGTACAGGTCAGTGTGGGAGTGAGTACAGGTCAGTGTGGGAGTGAGTACAGTCTGTGTGGGAGTGAGTACAGTCTGTGTGGGAGTGAGTCCTGGTCAGTGTGGGAGTGATTACTGGTCAGTGTGGGGGTGAGTACAGTCTGTGTGGGAGTCAGTACAGGTCAGTGTGCGAGTGAGTACAGGTCAGTGTAGAGTGAGTACAGGTCAGTGTGGGAGTGAGTACAGTCTTTGTGGGAGTGAGTACAGTCTGTGTGGGAGTGAGTACAGGTCACTGTGGGAGTGAGTACAGGTCAGTGTGGGAGTGAGTACAGTCAGTGTGGGAGTGAGTACAGGTCAGTGTGGGAGTGAGTACAGTCAGTGTGGGAGTGAGTACAGTCTGTGTGGGAGTGAGTACAGTCTGTGTGGGAGTGAGTCCTGGTCTGTGTGGGAGTGAGTCCTGGTCTGTGTGGGAGTGAGTACAGTCTGTGTGGGAGTGAGTCCTGGTCAGTATGGGAGTGAGTACAGTCTGTGTGGGAGTGAGTACAGGACAGTATGGGAGTGAGTACAGTCAGTGTGGGAGTGAGTCCTGGTCTGTGTGGGAGTGAGTACAGTTTGTGTGGGAGTGAGTACAGTCTGTGTGGTAGTGAGTCCTGGTCATTATGGGAGTGAGTACAGTCTGTGTGGGAGTGAGTACAGGACAGTATGGGAGTGAGTACAGTCAGTGTGGGAGTGAGTCCTGGTCAGTGTGGGAGTGAGTACAGGACAGTATGGGAGTGAGTCCTGGTCAGTGTTGGAGTGAGTACAGTCTGTGTGGGAGTGAGTACAGGACAGTATGGGAGTGAGTACAGTCAGTGTGGGAGTGAGTCCTGGTCTGTGTGGGAGTGAGTCCTGGTCTGTGTGGGAGTGAGTACAGTTTGTGTGGGAGTGAGTACAGTCTGTGTGGTAGTGAGTCCTGGTCATTATGGGAGTGAGTACAGTCTGTGTGGGAGTGAGTACAGGACAGTATGGGAGTGAGTACAGTCAGTGTGGGAGTGAGTCCTGGTCAGTGTGGGAGTGAGTACAGGACAGTATGGGAGTGAGTCCTGGTCAGTATGAGAGTGAGTACAGTCTGTGTGGGAGTGAGTACAGGACAGTATGGCTGTGAGTACAGGACAGTTTGGGAGTGAGTACAGTCTGTGTGGGAGTGAGTACATTCTGTGTGGGAATGAGTACTGGTCAGTGTTTGTGGGAGTACAGTCAGTGTGGGAGTGAGTACAGTCTGTGTGGGAGTGAGTCAGTTCAGTGTAGAATTCAAGGATTCAAGGATTCAAGGAGACTTTATTGTCATTCGCATCACATGTGGTACATGGGGTGGAACGAAATTGTGGTACCCAAGGACCCAGTTTTACCCAGACAGCAGTACTTAAATAAATAAAATAAACATAAATATATAAAATATATGAAAATAAAATAAACAGGAATGGGAGAAGGTAGCAGCAGAGTGTATTAAAGTGACTGGTTGTCGTTAAAGTGTCAGTGCAGTGGTTCCACTAAGTGGCGTTTTAAAAGTCTTACAGCTTCCGGAATGAAGCTGTTCCTCAGTCTGTTCGTTCTACACTTAACGCTCCGCAGCCTCCTGCCTGAGGGGAGCGGGACAAACAGTGAGTGTGCTGGATGAGTGGGGTCCTTCATGATGCAGGGGGGCCCTCTCCCTGCATCTGGAGGTGTATATGTCCGTGGTGGTGGGGAGGCTGACTCCGACAGACCTCTGTGCAGCCTTCACCACCCTCTGCAGAGCTTTCCTGTCTGCAGCAGAGCAGCTTCCGTGCCACACGTTGATGCTGGAGCATAGAACGCTCTCCACCACACATCTGTAGAAGGAGGTGAGGACCGAGCTCCCGAGCCCAGCTCGCCTCAACCGCCCTGAGGAAGTAGAGCCGCTGATGTGCCTTCCTGACCAGGCTGGAAGTGTTGTTGCTCCAGGTGAGGTTGTTGCTCAGGTGAACACCCAAGTACCTGTAGCTGAGACCACTTCCACCGCAGACCCTCCGACATGCAGGGGGAGGTGGGCATGTCTGCCCCTTCTGAAGTCCACAATCATCTCCTTCGTCTTCTTTATGTTGATGCAGAGGTTGTTCTTTCTGCACCAACCCTCCAGGTGTTCTACCTCCCGTCTGTAGCCAGACTCATCACTGTTTGTGATGCATCCGACCACTGCCGTGTCGTCCGCAAACTTCACAGTATGACAGCCTGGGTGGATGGGTGAGCAGTCATATGTGAGCAGCGTGAACAAAAGGGGGCTCAACACACAGCCCTGAGGGGAGCCAGTGCTGAGGATTGTGGTGGAGGAGGAGAGGTTGTGGATCCTCACAGACTGCGGCCTGTTGGTCAGGAAGTCCAGGACCCAGTTGCAAAGAGAAGAGCGCAGACCAAGTGAGGAGAGCTTGTCTGTCAGTGTCTGGGGTATCATGGTGTTGAAGGCGGAAGTGAAGTCCACAAAGAGCATACGGACATAAGAGTCCTTCTGCTCCAGGTGGGTGAGGGCAGTGTGGACCACAGAGGAAATGGCATCGTCTGTGGATCGGTTCCTCCTGTAGGCGTACTGGTGTGGGTCCACAGTGACGTCGATGGTGGCTTTGATGTGGGTCATAACCAGTCTTTCAAAGCATTTAGTGACTATCGGCGTGAGAGCTATCGGCCGGTAGTCATTCAGACCTGTCACTGTGGAGCTCTTGGGGACCGGGATGATGGTGGCGGTCTTCAGGCAGGTGGGAACAGCTGCCTGGGTGAGGGAGACATTGAAAATGTCTGCCAGGACCTCGGAGATCTGATCAGCGCACTCCCGTAGTACTCGTCCGGGTATGTTATCCGGACCAGCACTTTTCCGGGGGTTGATCCTCCTGAGGGTCCTCCTTACCTCTGCTGGTGTCACACAGAGGGGTACTTCTCCAGGTGGAGGGGTGAGTCTTATGCTGGGCGGGGTGTCAGGGTCCTCAAAGCGGGCATAGAATTTGTTGAGAGCCTCGGGCAGGGAGGGGTCTTTGGAACATTGTGCATCTCTGGTTTTATAGTCTGTGATGCACTTAATTCCCCTCCACATGCTCCTAGGATCCTGGGAGGAGAAGTGTCCCTGGATTTTCAGAGCATATGCAGCTTTGGCCCTCTTTACACCTGCGGTCAGCTCTCTTCTAGCCCTCCTGAGTTCCTGTGCGTCGCCAGACCTGAAGGCAGCATCCCTGGCTTTCAGTAGAGAACGCACCTCTCCATTCAGCCAGGGTTTCTGGTTCGGGTAGCAGGTCACTGTCTTTGTGGTGGTGACATCCTCCACACACTTGCTGATGTACCCGAGGACAGCAGATGTGTAATCCTCCAGATCCAGCTCCCCCTCACTCTCAGCAGCCTCCTAAAGACATGCCAGTCTGTGCAGCCGAAACAGTCCTGCAGCACAGCGTCTGCGTCACCGGGCCACACAGTGATGGTCTTCTGTGTGGGTCTGGAGCGTCGCAGCGGGGGGTGGTATGCAGGGACCAGCATAATGGAGATGTGGTCGGAGAGCCCGAGGTGGGGGTGGGGGACGGCTCTGTACGCGTCTCTGATGTTGGTGTAAACACGGTCGAGTGTGTTGTCTCCCCGTGTTGGAATGTCTATGTGTTGGTAAAACCTCGGCAAAATGTTCGTCAGGTTCACGTGGTTAAAATCCCCCGCCACCACGTAAAACGCCTCCGGATGCTTGTTCTGAAGCGAGCTGATGTTGTCATGTAGCTCCTTCAGTGCGTTGTTAGCATTAGCATCCGGTGCTATGTAAACGGCAATGACGAACACAGCTGTAAACTCCCGAGGCAGATAGTGTGGCCGACACTTCACGGTCAGCTGTTCTGTTGCCTCGGAGCATAGGGCGTTTACAGGTCAGTGTGGGAGTGAGTACAGTCTTTGTGGGAGTGAGTACAGGTCAGTGTTTGTGGGAGTACAGTCAGTGTGGGAGTGAGTACAGTATGTGTGGGAGTGAGTACAGTGTGTGTGGGAGTGAGTACAGTATGTGTGGGAGTGAGTACAGTCTGTGTGGAAGTGAGTCCTGGTCAGTATGGGGGTGAGTACAGTCTGTGTGGGAGTGAGTCCTGGTCAGTGTGGGGGTGAGTACAGGTCTGTGTGGGAGTGAGTACAGTCTGTGTGGGACTGAGTACTGCTCAGCGTGGGAGTGAGTACAGTCAGTGTGGAAGTGAGTACAGTCAGTGTGGGAGTGAGTACAGTCTGTGTGGGAGTGAGTCCTGGTCAGTGTGGGACTGAGTACTGCTCAGCGTGGGAGTGAGTACAGTCAGTGTGGGAGTGAGTACAGTCAGTGTGGGAGTGAGTACAGTCTGTTAGGAGTGAATACAGTCAGTGTGGGAGTGAGTACAGTCAGTGTGGGAGTGAGTACAGTCAGTGTGGGAGTGAGTACAGTCTGTTAGGAGTGAGTCTTGGTCTGTGTGGGAGTGAGTACAGTCAGTGTGGGAGTGAGTCCTGGTCTGTGTGGGAGTGAGTACAGTCTGTGTGGGAGTGAGTACAGTCTGTGTGGGAGTGAGTACAGTCAGTGTGGGAGTGAGTACAGTATGTGTGGGAGTGAGTACAGTCTGTGTGGGAGTGAGTCCTGGTCAGTGTGGGACTGATTACTGCTCAGCGTGGGAGTGAGTACAGTCTGTGTGGGAGTGAGTACAGTCAGTGTGGGAGTGAGTACAGTCTGTTAGGAGTGAATACAGTCTGTGTGGGAGTGAGTACAGTCAGTGTGGGAGTGAGTACAGTCTGTTAGGAGTGAGTCCTGGTCAGTGTGGGAGTGAGTACAGTCAGTGTGGGAGTGAGTCCTGGTCTGTATGGGAGTGAGTACAGTCTGTGTGGGAGTGAGTACAGTCTGTTAGGAGTGAGTCCTGGTCAGTGTGGGAGTGAGTACAGCCTGTTAGGAGTGAGTACAGTCTGTGTGGGAGTGAGTACAGTCAGTGTGGGAGTGAGTACAGTCTGTTTGGAGTGAGTACAGTCTGTGTGGGAGTGAGTACAGTCAGTGTGGGAGTGAGTACAGTCTGTTAGGAGTGAGTCCTGGTCTGTGTGGGAGTGAGTACAGTCAGTGTGGGAGTGAGTCCTGGTCTGTGTGGGAGTGAGTACAGTCTGTGTGGGAGTGAGTACAGTCTGTGTGGGAGTGAGTACAGTCTTTTAGGAGTGAGTTCAGTCTTTTTGGGAGTGAGTACAGTCTGTTAGGAGTGAGTCCTGGTCTGTGTGGGAGTGAGTACAGTCAGTGTGGGAGTCAGTCCTGGTCTGTGTGGGAGTGAGTACAGTCTGTGTGGGAGTGAGTACAGTCTGTTAGGAGTGAGTCCTGGTCACTGTGGGAGTGAGTACAGTCTGTGTGGGAGTGAGTACAGTCTGTGTGGGAGTGAGTACAGTCTGTGGGAGTGAGTACAGTCTGTGGGAGTGAGTACAGTTTGTGGTGTCTGATGGGCTTTGCTCTGTTCAGGTCTCAGGAGGTGAAGACGAGTCCAGTAAGGTGTCTGATCTTCTTCAGGAGCTCCAGGAGGTCCGGAGTGAAGCAGCAGCTGCTGAACAGGAACTGAGCGGCTCTAAAGAGCTGAGCCACAGACTGCAGGAGCAGGTTCAGGTAGGGAGCTGACTCCTGTGGATCTCCTCCTGCTCAGCGTTAGTGTAACTAGTGTTTACTGGTGAGAGTGTTAGGAGTGTTAGCTCACTCTGCGCTGGGGTGTGTTGCAGGAGCGAGAGATGACGATCGCTCTGCTGAAGGATCAGCTGCACCGGGTGAGTGTTCAGTATCTGACCCTGCTCTGTCACCTCCTGACTGTCCAGGCTCGTGGTTCAGGGTGGGGTCTTCAGCGTGAGGGTCTCCTTCCTGAACACTCGTACCTGCTGTCTGACCTTTTGACCTTTATGTTTAGGCCTCAGGTGAAGTGGACAGTTCTGAGCTCCTGCAGGAGCTCCAGGAGGTCCGGAGTGAAGCAGCAGCTACTAAAGAGGAGCTGAACAGCTACATAGAAAGCAGCCTGAAGCTGCAGGAGCAGATACAGGTACACGCCCTTCACGCCTCAGTCGTCTGTACAGAGCCGTTACACGCTCGCTCACTTTACACTCGCACTGTCTTCCTCACTTTACACTCGCACTGTCTTCCTCACTTTACACTCGCACTGTCTTCCTCACTTTACACTCGCACTGTCTTTCTCACTTTACACTCGCACTGTCTTCCTCACTTTACACTCGCACTGTCTTCCTCACTTTACACAAAACTTACTTCACACTTTACACTCGCACTGACTTTCTCACTTTACACTCGCACTGTCTTCCTCACTTTACACTCGCACTGTCTTCCTCACTTTACACTCGCACTGTCTTCCTCACTTTACACTCGCACTGTCTTTCTCACTTTACACTCGCACTGTCTTCCTCACTTTACACTCGCACTGTCTTCCTCACTTTACACAAAACTTACTTCACACTTTACACTCGCACTGACTTTCTCACTTTACACTCGCACTGTCTTCCTCACTTTACACTCGCACTGTCTTCCTCACTTTACACTCGCACTGTCTTCCTCACTTTACACTCGCACTGTCTTTCTCACTTTACACTCGCACTGTCTTCCTCACTTTACACTCGCACTGTCTTCCTCACTTTACACAAAACTTACTTCACACTTTACACTCGCACTGACTTTCTCACTTTACACTCGCACTGTCTTCCTCACTTTACACTCGCACTGTCTTCCTCACTTTACACTCGCACTGTCTTCCTCACTTTACACTCGCACTGTCTTTCTCACTTTACACTCGCACTGTCTTCCTCACTTTACACTCGTACTGTCTTCCTCACTTTACACTCGCACTGTCTTCCTCACTTTACACTCGCACTGTCTTCCTCACTTTACACTCGCACTGTCTTCCTCACTTTACACAAAACTTACTTCACACTTTACACTCGCACTGTCTTCCTCACTTTACACTCGCACTGTCTTCCTCACTTTACACAAAACTTACTTCACACTTTACACTCGCACTGTCTTCCTCACTTTACACTCGCACTGTCTTCCTCACTTTACACAAAACTTACTTCACACTTTACACTCGCACTGTCTTCCTCACTTTACACTCGCACTGTCTTCCTCACTTTACACTCGCACTGTCTTCCTCACTTTACACTCGCACTGTCTTCCTCACTTTACACTCGCACTGACTTTCTCACTTTACACTCGCACTGTCTTCCTCACTTTACACTCGCACTGTCTTCCTCACTTTACACTCGCACTGTCTTCCTCAATTTACACAAAACTTACTTCACACTTTACACTCGCACTGTCTTCCTCACTTTACACTCGCACTGTCTTCCTCACTTTACACTCGCACTGTCTTCCTCAATTTACACTCGCACTGTCTTCCTCACTTTACACTCGCACTGTCTTCCTCACTTTACACTCGCACTGTCTTTCTCACTTTACACTCGCACTGTCTTCCTCACTTTACACTCGCACTGTCTTGTTCATTTTACACTCGCACTGTCTTCCTCACTTTACACAAAACTTACTTCACACTTTACACTCGCACTGACTTTCTCACTTTACACTCGCACTGTCTTCCTCACTTTACACTCGCACTGTCTTCCTCACTTTACACTCGCACTGTCTTCCTCACTTTACACTCGCACTGTCTTCCTCAATTTACACTCGCACTGTCTTCCTCACTTTACACTCGCACTGTCTTTCTCACTTTACACTCGCACTGTCTTCCTCACTTTACACTCGCACTGTCTTGTTTATTTTACACTCGCACTGTCTTCCTCACTTTACACTCGCACTGTCTTCCTCACTTTACACTCGCACTGTCTTGTTCATTTTACACTCGCACTGTCTTGTTCATTTTACACTCGCACTGTCTTCCTCACTTTACACTCGCACTGTCTTCCTCACTTTACACTCGCACTGTCTTCCTCACTTTACACTCGCACTGTCTTCCTCACTTTACAATCGCACTGTCTTCCTCACTTTACACTCGCACTGTCTTCCTCACTTTACACTCGCAGTGTCTTCCTCACTTTACACTCGCACTGACTTTCTCACTTTACACTGGCACTGTCTTCTTCACTTTACACTCGCACTGACTTTCTCACTTTACACTGGCACTGTCTTCTTCACTTTACACTCGCACTGCCCACGTACCAGTTTGGTACACTTTGCTTTACACTTTACAAAACTTACTTTACAGAAGCGTAGACTGCTTTACAGAGCGTACTCCACACTCGTAGTCGTAAAGTCCACTTTACAGTACTGACTTTACAGAGCGTTCTTTACACCTAACTGTACTTCGTGTCTACGTTACTGAAGTATGTTTGTACTTTACAGCTGTTGTTTACGTAAAGGCAGTGCGTGTGGGTTTCAGTGGGTTCTTTAAGTGGAACGTTTTGTTTACGGTTCCTCTGCGCTCTACAGGTTCGAGACGTGTCCATTGCTCGGCTGATGGATGAAGTCCAGCAGCTGCGTACGGACCTGTCCAAGTCCAGCGAGGACGCTCCGGCCCACCAGCAGCCCCCGTCCCAGTCCAGGAAGAAAGCAGGGAAGCACGGTGAGGGGAGGGGCAAAGCCAGCAGCATAGCCAAAGACAAACCAGCGCTGTCCAGAAAGACCTCCGGCGGCCAGCCTGAGAAGACCACCGACGGCTCCCAGACTCGAGTGGACGCCGGGACCCAGGTGGAGCGGGAGGAGCTGACGGAGGAGCTGGAGGAGGTGATCGGAGAGTACACCGAGCGGATCGGACAGATGCAGGAGCTCCACGCGGCCGAAATCATGGACATGGAGAACCGGCACATTTCAGAGAGCGACAGTCTGAAGAGGGAGAACCAGCGACTGGAGCAGGAGTGCAGCGCCCTGAGAGCCGCCCTGAACAACCTCCGCCCCCACGAGGTCCGGCCCACTGACCACGCCCACTGACCACTGACCACTCCCACTGACCACACCCACTGACCACTCCCACTGACGACGCTCACTGACCACGCTCACTTACCACGCCCACTGACCACACCCACTGACCGGGCCCACTGATCACTCCCACTGACCACGCTCACTTACCACACTCACTGACCACTCCCACTGACCACTCCCACTGACCACACCCACTGACCAGGCTCACTTACCACACTCACTGACCGGGCCCACTGACCAGGCTCACTGACCGGGCCCACTGACCACACCCACTGACCACACTCACTGCCCACACCTATTGACCACGCCCACTGACCACGCTCACTGACCGGGCTCCCTGACCACACCCACTGACCACACTCACTGCCCACATCCACTGACCACACTCACTGCCCACGCCCACTGACCACGCTCACTGACCACACTCACTGCCCACACCCACTGACCACACTCACTGTCCACACCTATTGACCACGCCCACTGACCACGCTCACTGACCGGGCTCCCTGACCACACCCACTGACCACACTCACTGCCCACATCCACTGACCACACTCACTGCCCACATCCACTGACCACACTCACTGCCCACATCCACTGACCACGCTCACTGACCACACTCACTGCCCACATCCACTGATCACTCCCACTGACCACGCTCACTGACCACACTCACTGCCCACATCCACTGACCACACCCACTGACCAGGCTCACTGACCACACCCACTGACCAGGCTCACTTACCACACTCACTGACCGGGCCCACTGACCAGGCTCACTGACTGGGCCCACTGACCACACCCACTGACCACACTCACTGCCCACACCTATTGACCACGCCCACTGACCACGCTCACTGACCGGGCTCCCTGACCACACCCACTGACCACACTCACTGCCCACATCCACTGACCACACTCACTGCCCACATCCACTGACCACGCCCACTGACCACACTCACTGCCCACATCCACTGACCACGCTCACTGACCACACTCACTGCCCACACCCACTGACCACACTCACTGCCCATATCCACTGTGTAAATTGTCCTCTCAGCTTACAGTCTCTGACGTCAGGCTGCTGTGTGTTGTGTGTCCCCCGTGTGTCCCCCTGTTCAGCTGAAGGGATGTAATTTGTCTTCCAGGCTGCCAGACTGGATCTTCCTGCTGTCTCCCAGTTCAGAGACGGATATGCGAGTGGTGAGCTGTCTTCAGTCTCCAGTTCAGTCACGCTCACACGTGCTGGACGTTGTTTGTACTGAATCTGACTGCAGTGTCTGTCTGTGAAGACTGAACTCATCTCCTGTAACCTGTTCATGATCCTGACAGACAGCAGCTCAGACTGGAGTCAGAGGACCGGCTTCGAGCTGCCTCACCTGCAGACCGAGTTCAGGAGCACACCTGAGGGAGCGCGCAGAGACGACGGCGAAGTGCTGCCTGATAGAATCAAGGTATCACCCCCTGCCTTACAGACCACCGAGCACTGCAGCTATACCTTTACACCTTACAGACCACCTAACACTGCAGCTATACCTTTACACCTTACAGACCACCAACACTGCAGCTATAACTTTACACCTTACAGACCACCTAGCACTGCAGCTATACCTATACACCTTACAGACCACCAACACTGCAGCTATACCTTTACACCTTACAGACCACCAACACTGCAGCTATACCTTTACACCTTACAGACCACCTAGCACTGCAGCTATACCTATACACCTTACAGACCACCAACACTGCAGCTATACCTTTACACCTTACAGACCACCGAGCACTGCAGCTATACCTTTACACCTTACAGACCACCTAACACTGCAGCTATACCTTTACACCTTACAGACCACCTAGCACTGCAGCTATACCTTTACACCTTACAGACCACCTAACACTGCAGCTATACCTTTACACCTTACAGACCACCGAGCACTGCAGCTATACCTTTACACCTTACAGACCACCTAACACTGCAGCTATACCTTTACACCTTACAGACCACCTAGCACTTCAGCTATAACTTTACACCTTACAGACCACCTAGCACTGCAGCTATACCTTTACACCTTACAGACCACCAACACTGCAGCTATACCTTTACACCTTACAGACCACTAACACTGCAGCTATACCTTTACACCTTACAGACGACGAGCACTGCAGCTATACCTTTACACCTTACAGACCACCGACACTGCAGCTATACCTTTACACCTTACAGACCACCGAGCACTGCAGCTATACCTTTACACCTTACAGACCACCTAACACTGCAGCTATACCTTTACACCTTACAGACCACCTAGCACTGCAGCTATACCTTTACACCTTACAGACCACCTAGCACTGCAGCTATACCTATACACCTTACAGACCACCAACACTGCAGCTATACCTTTACACCTTACAGACCACGAGCACTGCAGCTATACCTTTACAACTTACAGACCACCAACACTGCAGCTATACCTTTACACCTTACAGACCACCGACACTGCAGCTATACCTTTACACCTTACAGACCACGAGCACTGCAGCTATACCTTTACACCTTACAGACCGCCTAGCACTGCAGCTATACCTTTACACCTTAGACCACCAACACTGCAGCTCTTTCTTTACACCTTACAGACCACCAACACTGCAGCTCTTTCTTTACACCTTACAGACCACCGACACTGCAGCTATACCTTTACACCTTACAGACCACCAACACTGCAGCTATACCTTTACACCTTACAGACCACCGAGCACTGCAGCTATCCCTTTACACCTTACAGACCACCTAGCACTGCAGCTATACCTTTACACCTTACAGACCACCTAGCACTGCAGCTATACCTATACACCTTACAGACCACCAACACTGCAGCTATACCTTTACACCTTACAGACCACCAACACTGCAGCTATACCTTTACCCCTTACAGACCACGAGCACTGCAGCTATACCTTTACACCTTACAGACCACCTAGCACTGCAGCTATACCTTTACACCTTACAGACCACCAACACTGCAGCTCTTTCTTTACACCTTACAGACCACCAACACTGCAGCTACACCTTTACACCGTACAGACCACCTAGCACTGCAGCTATACCTATACACCTTACAGACCACCAACACTGCAGCTATAACTTTACACCTTACAGACCACCTAGCACTGCAGCTATACCTATACACCTTACAGACCACCAACACTGCAGCTATAACTTTACACCTTACAGACCACCTAGCACTGCAGCTATACCTATACACCTTACAGACCACCAACACTGCAGCTATACCTTTACACCTTACAGACCACCAACACTGCAGCTATACCTTTACACCTTACAGACCACCTAGCACTGCAGCTATACCTATACACCTTACAGACCACCAACACTGCAGCTATACCTATACACCTTACAGACCACCAACACTGCAGCTCTTTCTTTACACCTTACAGACCACCGACACTGCAGCTATACCTTTACACCTTACAGACCACCAACACTGCAGCTATACCTTTACACCTTACAGACCACCGAGCACTGCAGCTATCCCTTTACACCTTACAGACCACCTAGCACTGCAGCTATACCTTTACACCTTACAGACCACCAACACTGCAGCTCTTTCTTTACACCTTACAGACCACCAACACTGCAGCTACACCTTTACACCGTACAGACCACCTAGCACTGCAGCTATACCTATACACCTTACAGACCACCAACACTGCAGCTATACCTTTACACCTTACAGACCACTGAGCACTGCAGCTATACCTTTACACCTTACAGACCACCTAGCACTGCAGCTATACCTTTACACCTTACAGACCACCAACACTGCAGCTCTTTCTTTACACCTTACAGACCACCAACACTGCAGCTCTTTCTTTACACCTTACAGACCACCAACACTGCAGCTACACCATTACACCTTACAGACCACCAACACTGCAGCTATACCTTTACACCTTACAAACCACCAACACTGCAGCTATACCTTTACACCTTACAGACCACCAACACTGCAGCTCTTTCTTTACACCTTACAGACCACCAACACTGCAGCTATACCTTTACACCTTACAGACCACCAACACTGCAGCTATACCTTTACACCTTACAGACCACCTAGCACTGCAGCTATACCTTTACACCTTACAGACCACCTAGCACTGCAGCTATACCTATACACCTTACAGACCACCAACACTGCAGCTATACCTTTACACCTTACAGACCACCAACACTGCAGCTATACCTTTACACCTTACAGACCACCAACACTGCAGCTATACCTTTACACCTTACAGACCACTAACACTGCAGCTATACCTTTACACCTTACAGACCACGAGCACTGCAGCTATACCTTTACACCTTACAGACCACCGACACTGCAGCTATACCTTTACACCTTACAGACCACCGAGCACTGCAGCTATACCTTTACACCTTACAGACCACCTAACACTGCAGCTATACCTTTACACCTTACAGACCACCTAGCACTGCAGCTATACCTTTACACCTTACAGACCACCTAGCACTGCAGCTATACCTATACACCTTACAGACCACCAACACTGCAGCTATACCTTTACACCTTACAGACCACGAGCACTGCAGCTATACCATTACACCTTACAGACCACCGACACTGCAGCTATACCTTTACACCTTACAGACCACGAGCACTGCAGCTATACCTTTACACCTTACAGACCGCCTAGCACTGCAGCTATACCTTTACACCTTAGACCACCAACACTGCAGCTCTTTCTTTACACCTTACAGACCACCAACACTGCAGCTCTTTCTTTACACCTTACAGACCACCGACACTGCAGCTATACCTTTACACCTTACAGACCACCAACACTGCAGCTATACCTTTACACCTTACAGACCACCGAGCACTGCAGCTATCCCTTTACACCTTACAGACCACCTAGCACTGCAGCTATACCTTTACACCTTACAGACCACCAACACTGCAGCTCTTTCTTTACACCTTACAGACCACCAACACTGCAGCTACACCTTTACACCGTACAGACCACCTAGCACTGCAGCTATACCTTTACACCTTACAGACCACCTAGCACTGCAGCTATACCTATACACCTTACAGACCACCAACACTGCAGCTATACCTTTACACCTTACAGACCACGAGCACTGCAGCTATACCATTACACCTTACAGACCACCGACACTGCAGCTATACCTTTACACCTTACAGACCACGAGCACTGCAGCTATACCTTTACACCTTACAGACCGCCTAGCACTGCAGCTATACCTTTACACCTTAGACCACCAACACTGCAGCTCTTTCTTTACACCTTACAGACCACCAACACTGCAGCTCTTTCTTTACACCTTACAGACCACCGACACTGCAGCTATACCTTTACACCTTACAGACCACCAACACTGCAGCTATACCTTTACACCTTACAGACCACCGAGCACTGCAGCTATCCCTTTACACCTTACAGACCACCTAGCACTGCAGCTATACCTTTACACCTTACAGACCACCAACACTGCAGCTCTTTCTTTACACCTTACAGACCACCAACACTGCAGCTACACCTTTACACCGTACAGACCACCTAGCACTGCAGCTATACCTATACACCTTACAGACCACCAACACTGCAGCTATACCTTTACACCTTACAGACCACTGAGCACTGCAGCTATACCTTTACACCTTACAGACCACCTAGCACTGCAGCTATACCTTTACACCTTACAGACCACCAACACTGCAGCTCTTTCTTTACACCTTACAGACCACCAACACTGCAGCTCTTTCTTTACACCTTACAGACCACCAACACTGCAGCTACACCATTACACCTTACAGACCACCAACACTGCAGCTATACCTTTACACCTTACAAACCACCAACACTGCAGCTATACCTTTACACCTTACAGACCACCAACACTGCAGCTCTTTCTTTACACCTTACAGACCACCAACACTGCAGCTATACCTTTACACCTTACAGACCACCAACACTGCAGCTATACCTTTACACCTTACAGACCACCTAGCACTGCAGCTATACCTTTACACCTTACAGACCACCTAGCACTGCAGCTATACCTATACACCTTACAGACCACCAACACTGCAGCTATACCTTTACACCTTACAGACCACCAACACTGCAGCTATACCTTTACACCTTACAGACCACCAACACTGCAGCTATACCTTTACACCTTACAGACCACGAGCACTGCAGCTATACCTTTACACCTTACAGACCACCTAGCACTGCAGCTATACCTTTACACCTTACAGACCACCAACACTGCAGCTCTTTCTTTACACCTTACAGACCACCAACACTGAAGCTCTTTCTTTACACCTTACAGACCACCAACACTGCAGCTACACCTTTACACCTTACAGACCACCAACACTGCAGCTATACCTTTACACCTTACAGACCACAGAGCACTGCAGCTATACCTTTACACCTTACAGACCACCAAAACTGCAGCTACACCTTTACACCTTACAGACCACCAACACTGCAGCTATACCTTTACACCTTACAGACCACCGAGCACTGCAGCTATACCTTGGCACCTTACAGACCACCGAGCACTGCAGCTATACCTTTACCCCTTTCAGACCACCAACACTGCAGCTATACCTTTACACCTTACAGACCACCAAAACTGCAGCTACACCTTTACACCTTACAGACCACCGACACTGCAGCTATACCTTTACAACTCACAGACCACCAACACTGCAGCTATACCTTTACACCTTACAGACAACCGAGCACTGCAGCTATACCTTGGCACCTTATAGACCACCGAGCACTGCAGCTATACCTTTACCCCTTTCAGACCACCAACACTGCAGCTATACCTTTACAGACCACCAACACTGCAGCTATACATTTACACCTTACAGACCACCAACACTGCAGCTATACCTTTACACCTTACAGACCACCAACACTGCAGCTATACCTTTACACCTTACAGACCACCGACACTGCAGCTATACCTTTACACCTTACAGACCACCAAGCACTGCAGCTATACCTTTACACCTTACAGACCACCAAGCACTGCAGCTATACCTTTACACCTTACAGACCACCAACACTGCAGCTATACCTTTACACCTTACAGACCACCGACACTGCAGCTACACCTTTACACCTTACAGACCACCGACACTGCAGCTATACCTTTACAACTCACAGACCACCAACACTGCAGCTATACCTTTACACCTTACAGACAAATGAGCACTGCAGTTATACCTTTACACCTTACAGACCACCGACACTGCAGCTATACCTTTACACCTTACAGACCACCGACACTGCAGCTATACCTTTACACCTTACAGACCACCAAGCACTGCAGCTATACCTTTACACCTTACAGACCACCAACACTGCAGCTATACCTTTACACCTTACAGACCACCGACACTGCAGCTACACCTTTACACCTTACAGACCACTGACACTGCAGCTATACCTTTACAACTCACAGACCACCAACACTGCAGCTATACCTTTACACCTTACAGACAACCGAGCACTGCAGTTATACCTTTACACCTTACAGACCACCGAGCACTGCAGCTATACCTTTACACCTTACAGACCACCTAGCACTGCAGCTATACCTTTACACCTTACAGACCACCAACACTGCAGCTGTACCTTTACAGACCACCAACACTGCAGCTATACATTTACACCTTACAGACCACCAACACTGCAGCTATACTTTTACACCTTACAGACCACCAACACTGCAGCTATACCTTTACACCTTACAGACCACCGACACTGCTGCTATACCTTTACACCTCACAGACCACCGACACTGCAGCTATACCTTTACACCTCACAGACCACCGAGCACTGCAGCTATACCTTTAAAACTTACAGACCACCGAGCACTGCAGCTATACCTTTACAACTCACAAACCACCAACACTGCAGCTATACCTTTACAACTCACAGACCACCAACACTGCAGCTATACCTTTACACCTTACAGACCACCAACACTGCAGCTATACCTTTACAACTCACAGACCACCAACACTGCAGCTCTTTCTTTACACCTTACAGACCACAAACACTGCAGCTCTTTCTTTACACCTTAAAGACCACCGACACTGCAGCTATACCTTTACACCTTACAGACCACCGACACTGCAGCTATACCTTTACACCTTACAGACCACCGAGCACTGCAGCTATACCTTTACAGACCACCAACACTGCAGCTATACCTTTACACCCTTCAGACCACCAACACTGTAGCTATACCTTTACACCTTACAGACTACCGAGCACTGCAGCTATACCTTTACACCTTGCAGACCACCTAGCACTGCAGCTATACCTTTACAGACCACCAACACTGCAGCTATACCTTTACACCTTACAGACCACCAACACTGTAGCTATACATTTACACCTTACAGACCACCAACACTGCAGCTATACCTTTACACCCTACAGACCACCAACACTGTAGCTATACCTTTACACCTTACAGACTACCGAGCACTGCAGCTATACCTTTACACCTTGCAGACCACCTAGCACTGCAGCTATACCTTTACAGACCAACAACACTGCAGCTATACCTTTACACCTTACAGACCACAGACAATGCAGCTATACCTTTACACCTTACAGACCACCAACACTGCAGCTATACCTTTACACCCTACAGACCACAGACAATGCAGCTGTACGTGTGGTATGGAGGTGCTGGGAGGGCGGGTCGTGGATGTTAATGTTTTGTGTTTTGTTTAGACTCTGCTGAGGGAGGTCCATCAGGAGGGCATGCAGGTTCTTTCTCTGTCTGAAATCACTGTGCCTGAGACTGAACACCCTGCAGCACAGCTCCCCCTGCAGGCCTGGAGGAAGGAGAAGGAGGCACTGCTGGACACAGTGGAGTCCCTGAAAACCCTCATTACTCAGCTGCAGACTCAGAGTCAGACTCAGACAGAGTCACAGGCAAGAACCACAACGTTACTACTGTTAACCGACGCCTTGTTCACTCACAGACCGCAAACACAAGCTGCTGACCGAGCACTGGTCAGTCGCCACCTTCACCTGCAGCCGGGTCATCCGGGAATCCGAGAATACAATATACGTCCATGTACGGTCACTCAGATCAGACTGTTCCAGCGAGGCAGTCCCCAGTACAGGCGGGTAGCTGGTCTGCGGAGGAGACACAGTTTATCTTTCTAACCTACTGACCGTCATCAGGATGGACGTAAAGTTACAGTAACGCGCTGGTCAGACGAACATTAACGATTCCATCCTGAGCAGCATCTCTGTGTTTCCTCTATCTGCTCTGTGTCTGATCTCGAGCTCAGATCCTGTACCAGAGTGCAGCAGAGTGCAGCAGAGTGCAGCAGAGTGCAGCAGAGTGCACCAGAGTGCAGCAGGCTATAACAGAGTGTAGCAGAGTGTAGCAGGCTATAACAGAGTGTAACAGAGTGTAGCAGAGTGTAGTAGGGTGTAACAGAGTGTAACAGGCTATAACAGAGTGTAGCAGGCTATAACAGAGTGCAGCAGACTATAACAGAGTGTAACAGAGTGTAGCAGAGTGTAGTAGGGTGTAACAGAGTGTAACAGGCTATAACAGAGTGTAGCACAGTGTAGCAGGCTATAACAGAGTGCAGCAGACTATAACAGAGTGTAACAGAGTGTAGCAGGCTATAACAGAGTGTAACAGAGTGTAGCAGACTATAACAGTGTGTAACAGAGTGTAGCAGGCTATAACAGAATGTAGTAGGGTGTAACAAAGTGTAACAGGCTATAACAGAGTGTAACAGAGTGTAGCAGGCTATAACAGAGTGTAGCAGAGTGTAGCAGGCTATAACAGAGTGTAGCAGGCTATAACAGAGTGTAACAGAGTGTAGCAGGCTATAACAGGGTGTAACAGAGTGTAGCAGGCTATAACAGAGTGTAGCAGAGTGTAGTAGGGTGTAACAGAGTGTAACAGGCTATAACAGAGTGTAACAGAGTGTAGCAGGCTATAACAGAGTGTAGCAGAGTGTAGTAGGGTGTAACAGAGTGTAACAGGCTATAACAGAGTGTAGCAGGCTATAACAGAGTGTAGCAGGCTATAACAGAGTGTAACAGAGTGTAGCAGGCTATAACAGAGTGTAACAGAGTGTAGCAGGCTATAACAGAGTGTAGCAGGCTATAACAGAGTGTAGCAGGCTATAACAGAGTGTAACAGAGTGTAGCAGGCTATAACAGGGTGTAACAGAGTGTAGCAGGCTATAACAGAGTGTAGCAGAGTGTAGTAGGGTGTAACAGAGTGTTACAGGCTATAACAGAGTGTAACAGAGTGTAGCAGGCTATAACAGAGTGTAGCAGGCTATAACAGAGTGTAGCAGAGTGTAGTAGGGTGTAACAGAGTGTAACAGGCTATAACAGAGTGTAACAGAGTGTAGCAGGCTATAACAGAGTGTAGCAGGCTATAACAGAGTGTAGCAGAGTGTAGTAGGGTGTAACAGAGTGTAACAGGCTATAACAGAGTGTAACAGAGTGTAGCAGGCTATAACACAGTGTAACAGAGTGTAGCAGGCTATAACACAGTGTAACAGAGTGTAGCAGGCTATAGCAGAGTGTAACAGACTGTAACAGAGTGTAGCAGGCTATAACAGAGTGTAGCAGAGTGTGACAGACTATAACAGAGTGTGACAGACTATAACAGAGTGTGACAGACTATAACAGAGTGTGGCAGACTATAACAGAGTGTAGCAGACTATAACAGAGTGTAGCAGACTGTAACAGAGTGTAACAGACTATAACAGAGTGTGGCAGACTGTAACAGAGTGTAACAGACTATAACAGAGTGTGGCAAACTATAACAGAGTGTAGCAGACTGTAACAGGATGTAGCAGACTGTAACAGAGTGTAGCAGACTGTAACAGAGTGTAGCAGACTATAACAGAGTGTAGCAGACTATAACAGAGTGTAACAGACTATAACAGAGTGTAGCAGACTATAACAGAGTGTAACAGACTATAACAGAGTGTAGCAGACTATAACAGAGTGTAGCAGACTATAACAGAGTGTAGCAGACTATAACAGAGTGTAACAGACTATAACAGAGTGTAACAGACTAAAACAGAGTGTAGCAGACTATAACAGAGTGTAACAGACTATAACAGAGTGTAGCAGAGTGTAGTAGGGTGTAACAGAGTGTAACAGGCTATAACAGAGTGGAACAGAGTGTATCAGGCTATAACAGTGTGTAACAGAATGTAGCAGGCTATAACAGAGTGTAGCAGAGTGTAGTAGGGTGTAACAAAGTGTAACAGGCTATAACAGAGTGTAACAGAGTGTAGCAGGCTATAACAGAGTGTAGCAGAGTGTAGCAGGCTATAACAGAGTGTAACAGGCTATAACAGAGTGTAACAGTGTGTAGCAGGCTATAACAGAGTGTAACAGTGTGTAGCAGGCTATAACAGAGTGTAACAGAGTGTAGCAGGCTATAACAGAGTGTAGCAGAGTGTAGCAGAGTGTAACAGACTGTAACAGAGTGTAGCAGGCTATAACAGTGTAGCAGAGTGTAACAGACTGTAACAGTGTAGCAGGCTATAACAGAGTGTAACAGACTCTAACAGAGTGTAACAGACTATAACAGAGTGTAGCAGACTATAACAGAGTGTAACAGACTATAACAGAGTGTAGCAGACTATAACACAGTGTAACAGACTATAACAGAGTGTAGCAGACTATAACAGAGTGTAGCAGACTATAACAGAGTGTAGCAGACTATAACAGAGTGTAGCAGACTATAACAGAGTGTAGCAGACTATAACAGAGTGTAACAGACTTTAACAGAGCGTAACAGACTATAACAGAGCGTAACAGACTATAACAGAGTGTAACAGACTATAACAGAGTGTAGCAGACTATAACAGAGTGTAGCAGACTGTAACAGAGTGTGACAGAGTATAACAGTGTGTAGCAGACTATAACAGTGTGTAACAGACTATAACAGAGTGTAGCAGACTGTAACAGAGTGTAGCAGACTGTAACAGAGTGTAACAGACTGTAACAGAGTGTAACAGACTATAACAGAGTGTAACAGACTATAACAGAGTGTAACAGACTTTAACAGAGCGTAACAGACTATAACAGAGCGTAACAGACTTTAACAGAGCAAAACAGACTATAACAGAGTGTAGCAGACTATAACACAGTGTAACAGACTATAACAGAGTGTAGCAGACTATAACAGAGTGTAGCAGACTATAACAGAGTGTAGCAGACTATAACAGAGTGTAGCAGACTATAACAGTGTAGCAGACTGTAACAGAGTGTGACAGACTATAACAGTGTGTAGCAGACTATAACAGTGTGTAACAGACTATAACAGAGTGTAGCAGACTGTAACAGAGTGTAGCAGACTGTAACAGAGTGTAACAGACTGTAACAGAGTGTAACAGACTGTAACCGAGCTTAACAGACTATAACAGAGTGTAGCAGACTGTAACAGTGTAGCAGACTGTAACAGTGTAGCAGACTGTAACAGTGTAGCAGACTGTAACAGAGTGTAACAGAGTGTAACAGACTATAACAGAGTGTAGCAGACTATAACAGAGTGTAACAGACTATAACAGAGTGTAACAGACTATAACAGAGTGTAGCAGACTATAACAGACTATAACAGAGTGTAGCAGACTATAACAGAGTGTAACAGACTATAACAGAGTGTAACAGACTATAACAGAGTGTAGCAGACTATAAGAGTGTAACAGACTATAACAGAGTGTAACAGACTGTAACAGACTATAACAGACTGTAACAGACTATAACAGAGTGTAGCAGACTATAACAGAGTGTAGCAGACTATAACAGAGTGTAGCAGACTGTAACAGAGTGTAACAGACTATAACAGAGTGTAGCAGACTGTAACAGAGTGTAACAGACTATAACAGAGTGTAGCATACTATAACAGAGTGTAGCAGACTGTAACAGAGTGTAACAGACTGTAACAGAGTGTAACAGACTGTAACAGAGTGTAACAGACTATAACAGAGTGTAACAGACTATAACAGAGTGTAGCAGACTATAACAGAGTGTAACAGACTATAACAGAGTGTAACAGACTATAACAGAGTGTAGCAGGCTATAACCGAGTGGAACAGAGTGTAGCAGAGTGTAGTAGGGTGTAACAGAGTGTAACAGGCTATAACAGAGTGTAACAGAGTGTAGCAGGCTATAACAGAGTGTAACAGAGTGTAGCAGGCTATAGCAGAGTGTAGCAGGCTATAACAGAGTGTAGCAGAGTGTAGTAGGGTGTAACAGACTATAACAGAGTGTAACAGACTATAACAGAGTGTAACAGACTATAACAGAGTGTAACAGACTATAACAGAGTGTAACAGACTATAACAGAGTGTAGCAGACTATAACAGAGTGTAGCAGGCTATAACCGAGTGGAACAGAGTGTAGCAGGCTATAACAGAGTGTAGCAGAGTGTAGTAGGGTGTAACAGAGTGTAACAGGCTATAACAGAGTGTAACAGAGTGTAGCAGGCTATAACAGAGTGTAACAGACTATAACAGAGTGTAGCAGACTGTAACAGAGTGTAACAGACTATAACAGACTGTAACAGACTAAAACAGAGTGTAGCAGACTATAACAGAGTGTAGCAGACTATAACAGAGTGTAGCAGACTATAACAGAGTGTAGCAGACTATAGCAGAGTGTAGTAGACTATAACAGAGTGTAGCAGACTATAACAGAGTGTAGCAGGCTATAGCAGAGTGTAGCAGGCTATAACAGAGTGTAGCAGGCTATAGCAGAGTGTAGCAGACTATAACAGTGTAGCAGACTGTAACAGAGTGTGACAGACTATAACAGTGTGTAGCAGACTATAACAGTGTGTAACAGACTATAACAGAGTGTAACAGACTGTAACAGAGTGTAACAGACTGTAACCGAGCTTAACAGACTATAACAGAGTGTAGCAGACTGTAACAGTGTAGCAGACTGTAACAGTGTAGCAGACTGTAACAGTGTAGCAGACTGTAACAGAGTGTAACAGAGTGTAACAGACTATAACAGAGTGTAGCAGACTATAACAGAGTGTAACAGACTATAACAGAGTGTAACAGACTATAACAGAGTGTAGCAGACTATAACAGACTATAACAGAGTGTAGCAGACTATAACAGAGTGTAACAGACTATAACAGAGTGTAACAGACTATAACAGAGTGTAGCAGACTATAAGAGTGTAACAGACTATAACAGAGTGTAACAGACTGTAACAGACTATAACAGACTGTAACAGACTATAACAGAGTGTAGCAGACTATAACAGAGTGTAGCAGACTATAACAGAGTGTAGCAGACTGTAACAGAGTGTAACAGACTATAACAGAGTGTAGCAGACTGTAACAGAGTGTAACAGACTATAACAGAGTGTAGCATACTATAACAGAGTGTAGCAGACTGTAACAGAGTGTAACAGACTGTAACAGAGTGTAACAGACTATAACAGAGTGTAACAGACTATAACAGAGTGTAACAGACTATAACAGAGTGTAGCAGACTATAACAGAGTGTAACAGACTATAACAGAGTGTAACAGACTATAACAGAGTGTAGCAGGCTATAACCGAGTGGAACAGAGTGTAGCAGAGTGTAGTAGGGTGTAACAGAGTGTAACAGGCTATAACAGAGTGTAACAGAGTGTAGCAGGCTATAACAGAGTGTAACAGAGTGTAGCAGGCTATAGCAGAGTGTAGCAGGCTATAACAGAGTGTAGCAGAGTGTAGTAGGGTGTAACAGACTATAACAGAGTGTAACAGACTATAACAGAGTGTAACAGACTATAACAGAGTGTAACAGACTATAACAGAGTGTAACAGACTATAACAGAGTGTAGCAGACTATAACAGAGTGTAGCAGGCTATAACCGAGTGGAACAGAGTGTAGCAGGCTATAACAGAGTGTAGCAGAGTGTAGTAGGGTGTAACAGAGTGTAACAGGCTATAACAGAGTGTAACAGAGTGTAGCAGGCTATAACAGAGTGTAACAGACTATAACAGAGTGTAGCAGACTGTAACAGAGTGTAACAGACTATAACAGACTGTAACAGACTAAAACAGAGTGTAGCAGACTATAACAGAGTGTAGCAGACTATAACAGAGTGTAGCAGGCTATGACAGAGTGTAGCAGACTATAACAGAGTGTAGCAGACTATAGCAGAGTGTAGTAGACTATAACAGAGTGTAGCAGACTATAACAGAGTGTAGCAGACTATAACAGAGTGTAGCAGACTATAGCAGAGTGTAGCAGGCTATAACAGAGTGTAGCAGACTATAGCAGAGTGTAGTAGACTATAACAGAGTGTAGCAGACTATAACAGAGTGTAGCAGGCTATAGCAGAGTGTAGCAGGCTATAACAGAGTGTAGCAGGCTATAGCAGAGTGTAGCAGACTATAGCAGAGTGTAGCAGGCTATAGCAGAGTGTAGCAGGCTATAGCAGAGTGTAGCAGGCTATAACAGAGTGTAGCAGAGTGTAGTAGGGTGTAACAGAGTGTAACAGGCTATAACAGAGTGTAACAGAGTGTAGCAGGCTATAACAGAGTGTAACAGAGTGTAGCAGGCTATAACAGAGTGTAACAGAGTGTAGCAGGCTATACCAGAGTGTAGCAGGCTATAACAGAGTGTAACAGAGTGTAGCAGGCTATAGCAGAGTGTAGCAGAGTGTAACAGACTGTAACAGAGTGTAGCAGGCTATAACAGTGTAGCAGGCTATAACAGAGTGTAACAGACTATAACAGAGTGTAGCAGACTATAACAGAGTGTAACAGACTATAACAGAGTGTAACAGACTATAACAGAGTGTAGCAGACTGTAACAGAGTGTAGCAGACTATAACAGAGTGTAGCAGACTATAACAGAGTATAGCAGACTGTAACAGAGTGTAACAGACTATAACAGAGTGTAACAGACTATAACAGAGTGTAGCAGACTATAACAGAGTGTAGCAGAGTATAACAGAGTGTAACAGACTATAACAGTGTAGCAGACTATAACAGTGTAACAGACTATTACAGAGTGTAACAGACTATTACAGAGTGTAACAGACTATAACAGAGTGTAGCAGACTATAACAGAGTGTAACAGACTATTACAGAGTGTAACAGACTATTACAGAGCGTAACAGACTATAACAGAGTGTAGCAGACTATAACAGAGTGTAGCAGACTGTAACAGAGTGTAGCAGGCTATACCAGAGTGTAACAGAGTGTAGCAGGCTATAGCAGAGTGTAGCAGAGTGTAACAGACTGTAACAGGGTGTAGCAGTCTATAACAGTGTAGCAGAGTGTAGCAGGCTATAACAGAGTGTAACAGACTCTAACAGAGTGTAACAGACTATAACAGAGTGTAACAGACTATAACAGAGTGTAACAGACTATAACAGAGTGTAACAGACTATAACAGTGTGTAGCAGACTATAACAGAGTGTAACAGACTATAACAGAGTGTAGCAGACTATAACAGAGTGTAGCAGACTATAACAGAGTGTAACAGACTATAACAGAGTGTAGCAGACTATAACAGAGTGTAGCAGACTGTAACAGTGTAGCAGACAATAACAGTGTGTAACAGACTATAACAGTGTGTAACAGACTGTAACAGAGTGTAGCAGACTGTAACAGAGTGTAGCAGACTGTAACAGAGTGTAGCAGACTGTAACAGTGTAGCAGACTGTAACAGAGTGTAGCAGACTGTAACAGAGTGTAGCAGACTGTAACAGAGTGTAACAGACTATAACAGAGTGTAGCAGACTAACAGAGTGTAGCAGACTGTAACAGAGTGTAGCAGACTGTAACAGAGTGTAGCAGACGATAACAGTGTGTAACAGACTATAACAGTGTGTAACAGACTGTAACAGTGTAACAGACTATAACAGAGTGTAGCAGACTGTAACAGAGTGTAGCAGACTGTGACAGAGTGTAGCAGACTGTAACAGAGTGTAACAGACTGTAACAGAGTGTAACAGACTGTAACAGAGTGTAACAGACTATAACAGAGTGTAGCAGACTGTAACAGAGTGTAGCAGACTGTAACAGAGTGTAGCAGACTGTAACAGAGTGTAACAGACTATAACAGAGTGTAACAGACTATAACAGAGTGTAACAGACTATAACAGAGTGTAACAGAGTGTAGCAGACTATAACAGAGTGTAGCAGACTATAACAGAGTGTAGCAGACTATAACAGAGTGTAGCAGACTATGACAGAGTGTAGCAGACTATGACAGAGTCTAACAGACTGTAACAGAGTGTAACAGACTATAACAGACTATAACAGAGTGTAGCAGACTATAACAGAGTGTAGCAGACTATAACAGAGTGTAGCAGACTATGACAGAGTGTAGCAGACTATGACAGAGTCTAACAGACTGTAACAGAGTGTAACAGACTATAACAGACTATAACAGAGTGTAGCAGACTACAACAGAGTGTAGCAGACTGTAACAGAGTGTAGCAGACTGTAACAGAGTGTAGCAGACTGTAACAGAGTGTAACAGACTATAACAGAGTGTAGCAGACTATAACAGAGTGTAGCAGACTATAACAGAGTGTAGCAGACTATAACAGAGTGTAGCAGACTATGACAGAGTCTAACAGACTGTAACAGAGTGTAACAGACTATAACAGACTATAACAGTGTAGCAGACTGTAACAGAGTGTAGCAGACTGTAACAGAGTGTAGCAGACTATAACAGAGTGTAGCAGACTGTAACAGAGTGTAGCAGACTGTAACAGAGTGTAGCAGACTGTAACAGAGTGTAGCAGACTATAACAGAGTATAGCAGACTATAACAGAGTGTAACAGACTATAACAGAGTGTAGCAGACTATAACAGAGTGTAGCAGACTATAACAGAGTGTAGCAGACTATAACAGAGTGTAACAGACTATAACAGAGTGTAACAGACTATAACAGAGTGTAACAGACTGTAGCAGACTACAACAGAGTGTAGCAGACTACAACAGAGTGTAGCAGACTACAACAGAGTGTAGCAGACTATAACAGTGTAGCAGACTATAACAGAGTGTAGCAGACTATAACAGAGTGTAGCAGACTGTAACAGACTGTAGCAGACTATAACAGAGTGTAGCAGACTACAACAGACTGTAGCAGACTGTAACAGAGTGTAACAGAGTGTAACAGAGTGTAGCAGACTATAACAGAGTGTAACAGACTGTAACAAAGTGTAACAGACTATAACAGAGTGTAACAAAGTGTAGCAGACTATAACAGAGTGTAACAGACTGTAACAAAGTGTAGCAGACTATAACAGACTATAACAGAGTGTAACAGACTATAACAGAGTGTAGCAGACTGTAACAGAGTGTAGCAGACTATAACAGAGTGTAACAGAGTGTAACAGACTATAACAGAGTGTAACAGGCTCTGCAAGTGTGTATAGGAGTGTGTTATTCGGCTCCTCATGTCCTGACACTGTCCTGTGCAGGATGTTGAGGGTCTCTGTTGTGTTTGTATTTGTAGTCTGCTGGGGACTGGCGCGGTGACCTCCTCAGCGCGGTGCAGGAGGTGTTCCTCAGAGAGCGGGAGGTGCTGAAGGTCACTCTACTCACCCACCTGGACATGCTGGACACCAGAGACGCCATCGTTCACCTCAACCAGCTGGAGAGGGTCCTTACAGAGCAGGTAAGCCCACCGCAGACAGGTCTGAGACTGTGGTCAGTCGTGTGCTGGAGGTCAGGGAGCCAGTCTAACTCCCCGAGTCAACCGGACACACTTTCCCCTGAACAAGACACCAAAGCCCCCCACTGTGGATAGAGCTGCCCACCACCCTGGGCATGTGTGTTCACTAGTGTGTGTGTTCACTAGTGTGTGTTCACTAGTGTGTGTGTATGTGAGTGTTTTACTGCCACCTGGTGTGTGTGTTCACTAGTGTATGTGTGTGTGTGTGTGTGTGTGTGTGTTCACTAGTGTATGTGTGTGTTTACTAGTGTATGTGTTTGTGTGTGTGTGTTCACTAGTGTATGTGTTTTACTGCCACCTAGTGTGTGTGTTCACTAGTGTATGTGTGTGTGTTCACTAGTGTGTGTGTGTGTTCACTAGTGTGTGTGTATGTGAGGGTTTTACTGCCACCTAGTGTGTGTGTTCACTAGTGTATGTGTGTGAGTGTTTTACTGCTGCTAGGTTGTGTTCACTAGTGTATGTGTGTGCATGTGTGTGTGTGTGTGCGTGTGTGTGTGTGCGCGCGCATCTGTGTGTGTGTGTGCGTGCACGTGTGTGTGTGTGTGTTCACTAGTGTATGTGTATGTGTGTGTTCACTAGTGTATGTGTATGTGTGTGTTTACTAGTGTATGTGTTTGTGTGTGTGTTCACTAGTGTATGTGTGAGTGTTTTACTGCTGCTAGGTTGTGTTCACTAGTGTGTGTGTGTGCATGTGTGTGTGTGCGCGCATGTGTGTGTGTGTGCGTGCACGTGTGTGTGTGTGTTCACTAGTGTATGTGTATGTGTGTGTTTACTAGTGTATGTGTTTGTGTGTGTGTTCACTAGTGTATGTGTATGTGTGTGTTTACTAGTGTATGTGTTTGTGTGTGTGTTCACTAGTGTATGTGTTTGTATGTGTGTGTTTACTAGTGTATGTGTATGTGTGTGTTCACTAGTGTATGTGTTTGTGTGTGTGTTCACTAGTGTATGTGTGTGTGAGTGTTTTACTGCTGCTAGGGTGTGTTCACTAGTGTGTGTGTGTGCGCAGGATGCTGGTCAGCGGGAGGCGCTGACGTCTCTTCAGGCCGCTGACCGCCGCAGTCTACTGACGGAGATCTCACACCTGCGCACTCAGATACAACACCTGCAGCCGGACACACACCTGACTCAGCAGCCCCGCCCAGTGGGCAGTACCGGTATTACATCACTTCCTGTGCAGGTTTATTAATCAGGAGCTGTGAAGTAGTTGATGTTGTTATTATTATTATTATTATTATTATTGTTGTTGTTATTATTATTGTTGTTGTTGTTTTGTTGTTATTGTTATTATTATAATGGTATTATTATTATTATTATTATTATTATTACTATTTTTATTATAATTATTATTGTTGTTGTTGTTGTTTTGTTGTTATTATTACTATTTTTTATTATTATTATTATTATTATTATTATTATTATTATTATTATTATTATGAGTTATAACAGTAAGGACACAGTGACAGTCACTAGGGGTCAGTCTGATTCAGTGCTGTAAGAGTAAGAACTCACAGGTGGAGGTTTCCATGGAGATGAGAAGTTGACCCATACACGGGGCAGTAACGGAGACACAGGTAGTCTGTGAGAGACTATGGGACGTGTCCAGTAAGGGACCGTCCTCTGTGTCAGTGCGTCCTCAGACAGCAGGAGTGAATTTGCATGCTGTGAACTGTCACTTCACTCCACAGCCAGAAAACCAGGGGGTGGGGGAGGTGCAGAGCTGGGAGGTGGAGAGCTGGGAGGTGAAGAGCTGGGAGGTGCAGAGCTGGGAGGTGGAGAGCTGGGAGGTGGAGAGCTGGGAGGTGCAGAGCTGGGAGGTGCAGAGCTGGGAGGTGCAGAGCTGGGAGGTGCAGAGCTGGGAGGTGGAGAGCTGGGAGGTGCAGAGCTGGGAAGGTGCAGAGCTGGGAGGTGGAGATCTGGAAGGTGGAGAGCTGGGAGGTGGAGATCTGGAAGGTGGAGAGCTGGGAGGTGGAGAGCTGGGAGGTGGAGAGGTGGGAGTGGAGTGCTGTGCAGAGCTGGGAGGTGGGTGAGCTGGGAGGTGTGCTGGGAGTGGAGGGAGGTAGAGCTGGAGGTGCAGAGCTGGGAGGAGTGGGAGGGTGAGTTGCAGAGCTGAGTGGAGGTGAGGCTGGGGAGTGCAGAGCTGGGAGGTGAGATTGGAAGGTGCGAG
>JAJQXZ010000074.1:5000-30000 GCA_021613375.1 Megaleporinus macrocephalus | reverse complement strand
CACCGTCTATACTGTCTATACCCTCACCGTCTATACTGTCTATCCCCTCACTGTCTATACCCTCACCGTCTATACCCTCACCGTCTATCCCCTCACTGTCTATACCCTCACCGTCTATACCCTCACCGTCTATACTGTCTATACCCTCACCGTCTATACCCTCCCCGTCTATACTGTCTATACCCTTACCGTCTATCCCCTCACCGTCTATCCCCTCACCATCTATACCCTCACCGTCTATACCCTCACCGTCTATACCCTCACCATCTATACCCTCACCGTCTATACCCTCACTGTCTATACCCTCACCGTCTATACCCTCACCGTCTATACTGTCTATACCCTCACCGTCTATACTGTCTATACCCTCGCCGTCTATCCCCTCACCGTCTATCCCCTCACCATCTATACCCTCACTGTCTATACCCTCACTGTCTATACCCTCACTGTCTATAACCTCACAGTCTATACCCTCACCATCTATACCCTCACCGTCTATACCCTCACTGTCTATACCCTCACTGTCTATACTGTCTATACCCTCACCGTCTATACCCTCACAGTCTATACTGTCTATACCCTCACCGTCTATACTGTCTATACCCTCACCGTCTATCCCCTCACCGTCTATCCCCTCACTGTCTATACCCTCACCGTCTATCCCCTCACTGTCTATACCCTCACTGTCTATACTGTCTATACCCTCACTGTCTATCCCCTCACTGTCTATCCCCTCACTGTCTATACCCTCACTGTCTATACTGTCTATACCCTCACCGTCTATACCCTCACCGTCTTTCCCCTCACTGTCTATACTGTCTATACCCTCACCGTCTATACCCTCACTGTCTATACACTCACCGTCTATACTGTCTATACCATTACCGTCTATACTGTCTATACCCTCACCGTCTATACCCTCACCGTCTATATTGTCTATCCCCTGACTGTCTATACACTCACCGTCTATACTGTCTATACCCTCACCGTCTATACTCGGTGTCTATACTCTCTATCCCCACACTCTCTATACCCTCTCTGTCTATCCCCTGACTGTCTATACCCCCACTGTCTATACTGTCTATCCCCTGACTGTCTATCCCCTGACTGTCTATACCCTCACTGTCTATACCCTCACTGTCTATACTGTCTATCCCCTAACTGTCAATACACTCGCCGTCTATACCCTCACTGTCTATACCCTCACAGTCTATACCCTCACTCTCTATACCCTCATGGTCTATATCCTCACTGTCTATACCCTCACTGTCTAGACCCTCACTCTCTATACCCTCACAGTCTATACCCTCACTCTCTATACCCTCATGGTCTATCCCCTCACTGTCTATACCCTCACCGTCTATTCCCTCATTGTCTATACCCTCACTGTCTATACTGTCTATACCCTCACTGTTTATCCCCTCACTGTCTATACCCTCACTGTCTATACACTCACCGTCTATACTGTCTATACCCTCACTCTCTATACCCTCATGGTCTATATCCTCACTGTCTATACCCTCACTGTCTAGACCCTCACTCTCTATACCCTCACTGTCTATACCCTCACTGTCTACACTGTCTATCCCCTCACTGTCTATACCCTCACTGTATTTACACTCACTGTCTACACTCACTGTCTACTCTGTCTGTACCCTCACTGTCTATACCCTCACTGTCTATACCCTCACTGTCTATACCTTCACCGTCTATACACGCACTTTCTATACCCTCACGGTCTAGACCCTCACTGTCTAGACCCTCACTCTCTATACCCTCACTGTCTATACCCTCCCTGTCTATACACTCTGTCTATAACCCCACTGTCTATACTGTCTATCCCCTGACTGTCTATCCCCTGACTGTCTATACCCTCACTGTCTATACCCTCACTGTCTATACTGTCTATACCCTCACTGTCTATACCTTCACCGTCTATACTGTCTATCCCCTAACTGTCTATACACTCGCCGTCTATACCCTCACCATCTATACCCTCACAGTCTATACCCTCACTCTCTATACCCTCATGGTCTATATCCTCACTGTCTATACACTCACTGTCTAGACCCTCACTCTCTATACCCTCACAGTCTATACCCTCACTCTCTATACCCTCATGGTCTATATCCTCACTGTCTATACCCTCACTGTCTAGACCCTCACTCTCTATACCCTCACTGTCTATACCCTCACTGTCTACACTGTCTATCCCCTCACTGTCTATACCCTCACTGTATTTACACTCACTGTCTACACTCACTGTCTACTCTGTCTGTACCCTCACTGTCTATACCCTCACTGTCTATACCCTCACTGTCTATACCTTCACTGTCTATACACTCACTGTCTATACCCTCACTGTCAATACCCTCACTGTTAACACTCTCACTTTCTATACCCTCACTGTCTATACCCTTACCGTCTATATCCTCACAGTCTATACCCTCACTCTCTATACCCTCACGGTCTAGACCCTCACTGTCTAGACCCTCACTCTCTATACCCTCACTGTCTATACCCTCCCTGTCTATACACTCTGTCTATACCCTCATTCTCTATACCCTCACTGTCTATACACTCACTGTGTATACCCTAACTGTCTATACACTCACTGTCTGTATGCTCACTTTCTATCCTCACTGTCTACACTCTCACTGTCTATATACTCATTGTCTATACACTCACTGTCTATTTTTACTGTCTATTCTCACTGTCTATACACTCACTGTCTATACACTCACTGTCTATACACTTACTGTCTACACTCTCACTGCCTACATTCACACTGTCTACACTCTCACTGCTGACACTCACTGTCTATCCCCTCACTCTCTATACCCTCACTGTCTACACTGTCCATACTCTCACTGTCTATACCCTCACTGTCTATACTCTCGCTGTCTATACCCTCCCTTTCTATACCCTCACTGTCTATACACTCACTGTCTATGCCCTCACTGTCTATACAATCACTGTCTATACCCTCACCATCTATACTCTCACCGTCTATACTCTCTATCCCCTCACTGTCTATCCCCTCACTGTCTATACCCTCACTGTCTATACCTTCATTGTCTATTCTCACTGCCTATACCATCACTGTCTATAACCTCACTGTCTATAACTTCACTGTCTACACTCACTGTCTATACACTCACTGTGTATACCCTCACTGTCTATACACTCACTGTCTACACTCACTGTCTATACAATCACTATCTATACTCTCACTGTCTATACTGTCTATACAATCCGTGTCTATACCCTCACTGTGTATACCCTCACCATCTATACTGTCTATCCCCTAACTGTCTATACCCTCACTGTCTATACCTTCACTGTGTATACCCTCACACGTCTATACTGTCTATCCCTTAACTGTCTATACACTCACTCTCTATATGTTCACTTTCTATTCTCACTGTCTACACTCTCACTGTCTATACACTCACCATCTATTCTTACTGTCTATACACTCACTGTCCACTCTCACTGTCTACACTCTCACTGTCTACACTTTCACTGCCTACACACCACTGTCTGTACTCTCACTCCTGACACTCACTGTCTGTACTCTCACTGTCTACACTCTCACTGTGTATACACTCACTGTCTACACCCTCACTGTCTACACTCTCACTGTCTATACACTCACTGTCTACACCCTCACTGTCTATACTCTCACAGTCTATACACTCACTGTCTACACTCTCACTGTCTATACACTCACTGTCTACACCCTCACTGTCTATACTCTCACAGTCTATACACTCACTGTCTATACACTCACTGTCTACACTCTCACTGTGTATACACTCACTGTCTACACCCACACTGTCTACACTCTCACTGTCTATACACTCACTGTCTACACCCACACTGTCTACACTCTCAGTGTCTATGCACTCACTGTCTACACTCTGTGTCTATGCACTCACTGTCTACACTCTCACTGTCTACACTCTCACTGTCCACACTTTTACTGTCTACACTCTCACTGTCTACACTCTCACTGTACTGTGATGGTCATTTTGGTGTTAAGTAGTGTAGCTGTAGTGTAGTAGAAGTGTAGCTGTAGTGTAGTAGAAGAGTAGCTGTAGTGTGGTAGTTGTGTAGCTGTAGTGTAGTAGAAGTGTAGTAGTAGTGTAGCTGTAATGTAGTAGAAGTGTAGCTGTAGTCTAGTAGTAGTGTAGCTGTAGTCTAGTAGTAGTGTAGCTGTAGAGTAGTAGAAGTGTATCTGTAGTGTAGGTGTAGCGTAGTGTAGCTGTAGTGTACTAGTAGTGTAGGTGTAGTGTAGTAGTAGTGTAGTACTAGTATAGTAGTAGTGAAGTAGTGTAGCTGTAGTGTAGTAGTAGTGTTATAGGGGTTATAGAGGGTTATAAAGGGTTATAGTGGATTATAAAGGGTTATAGAGGATTGTTGGGGTTATAGAGGGTTATAAAGGGTTATAGTAGATTATTGTGGATTATAGAGGGTTATAGAGGATTATTGGGGATATAGAGGGTTATAAAGGGTTATTTTGGATTATAGAGGGTTATAAAGGGTTATAGTGGATTATAGAGGGTTATAGAGGATTATTGGGGTTATAGAGGGTTATAAAGGGTTATAGTGAATTATAGTGGATTATAGAGGGTTATAGAGGATTATTGGAGTTATAAAGGGTTATAGTGGATTATAGAGGGTTATAGTGGATTATAGAGGATTATAGGGGTTATAGAGGGTTATAAAGGGTTACAGGGGGTTATAGAGGGTTATAGTGGATTATAGTGGATTATAGAGGGTTATAGAGGATTATAGGGGTTAAAGAGGATTATAGAGGATTATTGGGTTTATACAGGGTTATAAAGGGTTATAGTAGATTATAGTGGATTATAGAGGGTTATAGAGGATTATTGGGGTTATAGAGGGTTATAAAGTGTTATATTGGATTATGTAGGGTTATAAAGGGTTATAGTGGATTATAGAGGATTATAGGGGGTTATAGAGGATTATAGGGGTTATAGAGGGTTATAAGGGGTTAGAGTGGATTATAGAGGGTAATAGAGGATTATTGAGGTTATAAAGGGTTATAGTGAATTATAGAGGGTTATAGTGGATTATAGAGGGTTATAGTGGATTATAGTGGATTATAGAGGGTTATAGTGGATTATAGAGGGTTATAGAGGATCATAGGGGTTATAGAGGGTTATAAAGGGTTCTAGTGGATTACAGGGGGTTATAGAGGGTTATAGTGGATTATAGAGGGTTATAGTGTATTATAGAGGGTTATAGAGGATTATCGAGGTTATAGAGGATTATTGGGGTTATAGAGGGTTATAAAGGGTTATAAAGGGTTATATTGGATTATAGAGGGTTATAAAGAGTTATAGTGAATTATAGAGGATTATAGGGGTTATAGAGTATTATAAGGGTTATAGAGGATTATAAAGGGTTGTAGTGGATTATAGTGGATTGTAGAGGGTTATAGAGGATTATTGGGGTTAAAGAGGATTATAGAGGATTATTGGGTTTATACAGGGTTATAAAGGGTTATAGTAGATTATAGTGGATTATAGAGGGTTATAGAGGATTATTGGGGTTATAGAGGGTTATAAAGTGTTATATTGGATTATGTAGGGTTATAAAGGGTTATAGTGGATTATAGAGGATTATAGGGGGTTATAGAGGATTATAGGGGTTATAGAGGGTTATAAGGGGTTAGAGTGGATTATAGAGGGTAATAGAGGATTATTGGGGTTATAGAGGGTTATAGTGGATTATAGTGGATTATAGAGGGTTATAGTGGATTATAGAGGGTTATAGAGGATCATAGGGGTTATAGAGGGTTATAAAGGGTTCTAGTGGATTACAGGGGGTTATAGAGGGTTATAGTGGATTATAGAGGGTTATAGTGTATTATAGAGGGTTATAGAGGATTATCGAGGTTATAGAGGATTATTGGGGTTATAGAGGGTTATAAAGGGTTATATTGGATTATAGAGGGTTATAAAGAGTTATAGTGAATTATAGAGGATTATAGGGTTTATAGAGTATTATAAGGGTTATAGAGGATTATAAAGGGTTGTAGTGGATTATAGTGGATTGTAGAGGGTTATAGAGGATTATTGGGGTTATAAAGGGTTATAGTGGATTATAGAGGATTATAGAGGGTTATAAAGGGTTATAGTGGATTATAGAGGGTTATAAAGGGTTATAGTGGATTATAGAGGGTTATAGAGGATAATAGAGGGTTGTAGAGGGTTATAAAGGGTTATAGTGGATTATAGAGGGTAATAAAGGGTTATAGTGGATTATAGAGGGTTATAGAGGATTATATAGGGTTATAAAGGGTTATAGTGGATTATAAAGGGTTATAGAGGGTTATAGTGGATTATAGAGGGTTATAAAGGGTTATAGTGGATTATAGAGGGTTATAGAGGATTATTGGGGTTATAGAGGGTTATAAAGGGTTATAGTGAATTATAGTGGATTATAGAGGGTTATAGAGGATTATTGGAGTTATAAAGGGTTATAGTGGATTATAGAGGGTTATAGTGGATTATAGTGGATTATAGAGGGTTATAGAGGATTATAGGGGTTAAAGAGGATTATAGAGGATTATTGGGTTTATACAGGGTTATAAAGGGTTATAGTAGATTATAGTGGATTATAGAGGGTTATAGAGGATTATTGGGGTTATAGAGGGTTATAAAGTGTTATATTGGATTATGTAGGGTTATAAAGGGTTATAGTGGATTATAGAGGATTATAGGGGGTTATAGAGGATTATAGGGGTTATAGAGGGTTATAAGGGGTTAGAGTGGATTATAGAGGGTAATAGAGGATTATTGAGGTTATAAAGGGTTATAGTGAATTATAGAGGGTTATAGTGGATTATAGAGGGTTATAGTGGATTATAGTGGATTATAGAGGGTTATAGTGGATTATAGAGGGTTATAGAGGATCATAGGGGTTATAGAGGGTTATAAAGGGTTCTAGTGGATTACAGGGGGTTATAGAGGGTTATAGTGGATTATAGAGGGTTATAGTGTATTATAGAGGGTTATAGAGGATTATCGAGGTTATAGAGGATTATTGGGGTTATAGAGGGTTATAAAGGGTTATAAAGGGTTATATTGGATTATAGAGGGTTATAAAGAGTTATAGTGAATTATAGAGGATTATAGGGGTTATAGAGTATTATAAGGGTTATAGAGGATTATAAAGGGTTGTAGTGGATTATAGTGGATTGTAGAGGGTTATAGAGGATTATTGGGGTTAAAGAGGATTATAGAGGATTATTGGGTTTATACAGGGTTATAAAGGGTTATAGTAGATTATAGTGGATTATAGAGGGTTATAGAGGATTATTGGGGTTATAGAGGGTTATAAAGTGTTATATTGGATTATGTAGGGTTATAAAGGGTTATAGTGGATTATAGAGGATTATAGGGGGTTATAGAGGATTATAGGGGTTATAGAGGGTTATAAGGGGTTAGAGTGGATTATAGAGGGTAATAGAGGATTATTGGGGTTATAGAGGGTTATAGTGGATTATAGTGGATTATAGAGGGTTATAGTGGATTATAGAGGGTTATAGAGGATCATAGGGGTTATAGAGGGTTATAAAGGGTTCTAGTGGATTACAGGGGGTTATAGAGGGTTATAGTGGATTATAGAGGGTTATAGTGTATTATAGAGGGTTATAGAGGATTATCGAGGTTATAGAGGATTATTGGGGTTATAGAGGGTTATAAAGGGTTATATTGGATTATAGAGGGTTATAAAGAGTTATAGTGAATTATAGAGGATTATAGGGTTTATAGAGTATTATAAGGGTTATAGAGGATTATAAAGGGTTGTAGTGGATTATAGTGGATTGTAGAGGGTTATAGAGGATTATTGGGGTTATAAAGGGTTATAGTGGATTATAGAGGATTATAGAGGGTTATAAAGGGTTATAGTGGATTATAGAGGGTTATAAAGGGTTATAGTGGATTATAGAGGGTTATAGAGGATAATAGAGGGTTGTAGAGGGTTATAAAGGGTTATAGTGGATTATAGAGGGTAATAAAGGGTTATAGTGGATTATAGAGGGTTATAGAGGATTATATAGGGTTATAAAGGGTTATAGTGGATTATAAAGGGTTATAGAGGGTTATAGTGGATTATAGAGGGTTATGGTGGATTATAGAGGGTTATAGTGGATTATAGATGGTTATAGTGGATTATAAAGGGTTATAGAGGGTTATAGAGGATTATAGGGGGTTATAGAGGGTTATGGTGGATTATAGAGGGTTATAGAGGATTATTGGGGTTATAAAGGGTTATAGTGGATTATAGAGGATTATAGAGGGTTATAAAGGGTTATAGTGGATTATAAAGGGTTATAGTGGATTATAGAGGGTTATAGAGGATAATAGAGGGTTGTAGAGGGTTATAAAGGGTTATAGTGGATTATAGAGGGTAATAAAGGGTTATAGTGGATTATAGAGGGTTATAGAGGATTATATAGGGTTATAAAGGGTTATAGTGGATTATAAAGGGTTATAGAGGGTTATAGTGGATTATAGAGGGTTATGGTGGATTATAGAGGGTTATAGTGGATTATAGATGGTTATAGTGGATTATAAAGGGATATAGAGGGTTATAGAGGGTTATAGTGGATTATAGGGGGTTATAGAGGGTTATGGTGGATTATAGATGTTTATAGTGGATTATAAAGGGATATAGAGGGATATAGAGGGTTATAGTGGATTATAGGGGGTTATAGAGGGTTATGGTGGATTATAGAGAGTTATAGAGGATTGTGGGAGAATATGTGGGCATTACTCAGTCAGTGAAGCTTATCAAGTTAGAGCCGGAATAAAAACATGCTAGTGTACTGAGCGCTGTCGGCCACACTGTCAACCCGGACTGCAGAGATATCATCAGCTTTAACCCTCTCTCTCTCTCTCTCTCTCTCTCTGTGTGTAGGATCCAGTCATGCCCTCCCAGGAGCCGTTGGTTGATGATAAAAGTGGAGATGATGAAGTGGAGCTCCCCCCGGAGGACCCAGAGGAGACAGACACCAGTACTTTGTGTTTGTGTGTGTGTGTGTGAGACTGTGTGTGTGTGTGTGTGTGTGTGTGTGTGTGTGTGTGTGTGTGTGTGTGTGTGACTGTGTGTGAGTGAGTGTGTTTGTGTGTGTGACTGTGTGTGAGTGTGAGCTGATACAGTGAGGTTGATACAGTGAGGTTGATACAGTGAAGCTGATACAGTGAGGTTGATACAGTGAGGTTGATACAGTGAAGCTGATACAGTGAGGTTGATACAGTGAAGCTGATACTTTGAGGTGTAATTAATGGCCTTTAAAATGAGACACAATACATATTTCATATTCAGTCATTTTTCTAAAGTTTAAATTTTAAAACTGCAGAGTGACCGCACAGACACCCTCTACTTACCCCACACAGACCCTCTACTTACCACACACAGACCCTCTACTGACCCCACACAGACCCTCTACTTACCCCACACAGACCCTCTACTAACCGCACACAGACCCTCTACTGACCCCACACAGACCCTCTACATACCACACACAGACCCTCTACTTACCACACACAGACCCTCTACTGACCCCACACAGACCCTCTACTTACCCCACACAGACCCTCTACCTACCCCACACAGACCCTCTACTTACCCCACACAGACCCTCTACTTACCACACACAGACCCTCTACTGACCCCACACAGACCCTCTACTTACCACACACAGATCCTCTACTGACCCCACACAGACCCTCTACCTACCGCACACAGACCCTCTACTGACTCTACTTACCCCACATAGACCCTCTACTGACCCCACACAGACTGTCTACTGACTGCTCACAGACTGTCCACTGACCCCACACAGACTATCTACTGACCCCAAACAGACTGACTATTGACTCCACACAGCCCCTTTACTGACTCCACACAGACCCTCTACTGATCCCACACAGACCCTCCACTGACTCCACAGGAATGTCTGCTGACCCCACACAGACCCTCTACTGACTCCACACAGACCCTCTACTGACTCTGCACAAAATGTCTACTGACTCCACACAGACCCTCTACTGACTCCACACAGACTTTCTACTGACCCCACACAGACTGTCTACTGACCCCACACAGATCGTCTACTGATCCCACACAGGCTGTCCACTGACCGCACAGACTTCACAAGAATGTCTACTGAACGCACACAGGCCCTCTACTGACTTTACACAGACCCCACGCGGGCCCTCTACTGACCCCACACAGACCTCACACAGACCCTCTACTGACCCTCTACTAACTCCCCACACAGGCTGTCCCATGACTCCACACAGACTGCCTACTGACCCCCACACAGACTGTCTACTGACTCCTCACAGACTGTCCGCTGACCCCACAGACTGTCTACTGACTGCTCACAGACTGTCTACTGACTCCACACAGACTGTCCACTGACTCCACACAGACTGTCTACTGACTCCACACAGACCCCCTACTGACTCCACATAGACCATCTACTGACCCCACACAGACCATCTACTAACCCCACACAGACTGTCTACTAAATCCACAAAGACTGTCCACTGACCCCCACACAGACTATCTACTAACACCACACAGACTGTCTATTAACCCCACACAAAATGACTATTGACCCCACACAGACCCTCTACTGACTTGGCACACACTGTCTACTGAACCCACACAGACCCTCTACTAACTCCGCACAGACTGTCCACTGACTCCACACAGACTGCCTACTGAACCCACACAGACTGTCTACTAAATCCACAAAGACTGCCACTGACCCCACACAGACTATCTACTAACACCACACAGACTTTCTATTAACCTCACACAAAATGTCTAATGACCCCACACAGACCCTCTACTGACTCCGCACACACTGTTTACTGACTCCACACAGACTGTCCACGAAGCCCACACAGACTGTCTACTGACTGCTCAAAGACTGTCCACTGACTCCACACAGACCCTCTACTGACCCAACACAGACTGTCTACTGACCCCACACAGACTGTCTATTAACCCCAAACAAAATGTCTGCTGACCACACACAGACTGTCTACTGACTCCACACAGACCCTTTCCTGACTCCACACAGACCCTCTACCTACCGCACACAGACCCTCTACTGACTCTACTTACCCCACATAGACCCTCTACTGACCCCACACAGACTGTCTACTGACTGCTCACAGACTGTCCACTGACCCCACACAGACTATCTACTGACCCCAAACAGACTGACTATTGACTCCACACAGCCCCTTTACTGACTCCACACAGACCCTCTACTGATCCCACACAGACCCTCCACTGACTCCACAGGAATGTCTGCTGACCCCACACAGACCCTCTACTGACTCCACACAGACCCTCTACTGACTCTGCACAAAATGTCTACTGACTCCACACAGACCCTCTACTGACTCCACACAGACTTTCTACTGACCCCACACAGACTGTCTACTGACCCCACACAGATCGTCTACTGACTCCACACAAACTGTTTACTGACCCCACACATTGTCCACTGACCCCACCCAGACTGTCTACTGACCCCACACAGACTGTCCACTAGACTTTCTTGTAGAGTTAGTGGAAAGTCTGGGTGGGGTAAGTAGAGAATCTAAGTGGGTCACTGGACAGTCTGGGTGGGGTGAGTAAATAGTCTGTGTGGAGTCGGTAGACTGTGTTGGGTCAGTAAACAGCCTGTGAGGGGTCAGTAGACAGTCTGTGTGGGGTGAGTAGACAGTCTGTGTGGAATCAGTAGACAGTCTGTGTGGGGTAAGTAGACACAGTGTGTGGGGTCAGTGGATAGTCTGTGTGGAGTCAGTGGACAGTCTGTGTGGAGTCAGTAGACAGTCTGTGTGGGGTAAGTAGACACAGTGTGTGGGGTCAGTGGACAGTCTGTGTGGGGTCAGTAGAGGTTCTGTGTGGGGTCTTTGTGGGATCAGTAGAGGGTCTACAGGGTCTCTACTGACTCCACACAGACCCTCTACTGATCCCACACAGACCCTCCACTGACTTCTCACAGAATGTCGACTGACTCCACACAGACCCTCTACTGACTCCACACAGACCCTCTAATGATCCCACACAGACCCTCCACTGACTCCACAAGAACGTCTACTGACCCCAGACAGACCCTCTTCTAACCCCACACAGACTGTCCACTGACTCCACACAGACCCAACACAGACTGTCTATTAACCCCACACAGGCTCTCCACTGACAACACACAGACTGTCTACTGACCCCACACAGATCGTCTAATGATCCCACACAGGCTGTCCACTGACCGCACAGACTTTCCACTGACTTCACAAGAATGTCTACTGACCGCACACAGACCTTCTACTGACTTTACACAGACCCCACGCAGACCCTCTTCTGACCCCACACAGACCCTCTACTGATCCCACACAGACCCTCTACTAACTCCCCACAGACTGTCTATTAACCCCACACAGACTCTCCACTGACACCCCACAGACTGTCTACTGACCCCCCACAGACTGTCTACTGACCCCACACAGATCGTCTAATGATCCCACACAGGCTGTCCACTGACCCCACAGACTGTCTACTGACCCCAGACAGACTGTCCACTGACTCCTCACAGACTGTCTGCTGACCCCACAGACTGTCTACTGACTGCTCAAAGACTGTCTACTGACCCCAAACAGACTAACTACTGACTCCACACAGACCCTCTACTGATCCCACACAGACCCTCCACTGACTTCTCACAGAATGTCGACTGACTCCACACAGACCCTCTACTGACTCCACACAGACCCTCTAATGATCCCACACAGACCCTCCACTGACTCCACAAGAACGTCTACTGACCCCAGACAGACCCTCTTCTAACCCCACACAGACTGTCCACTGACTCCACACAGACCCAACACAGACTGTCTATTAACCCCACACAGGCTCTCCACTGACAACACACAGACTGTCTACTGACCCCACACAGATCGTCTAATGATCCCACACAGGCTGTCCACTGACCGCACAGACTTTCCACTGACTTCACAAGAATGTCTACTGACCGCACACAGACCCTCTACTGACTTTACACAGACCCCACGCAGACCCTCTTCTGACCCCACACAGACCCTCTACTGATCCCACACAGACCCTTTACTAACTCCCCACAGACTGTCCCATGACTCCACACAGACTGCCTACTGACCACACACAGACTGTCTACTGACTCCACACAGACTGTCCACTGACTCCACACAGACTGCCTACTGACCCCACACAGACTTTCTACTGACTCCTCACAGACCCTCCACTGACTCCACAAGAATATCTACTGACCCCACACAGACCCTCTTCTAACCCCACACAGACCCTCTACTGACTCCACATAGATCCCACACAGACTGTCTATTAACCCCACACAGACTCTCCACTGACACCACACAGACTGTCTATTAACCCCACACAGGCTCTCCACTGACACCACACAGACTGTCTATTAACCCCACACAGAACTCACACAGACCCTCTACTGATCCCACACAGACCCTCTACTAACTCCGCACAGACTGTCCCATGACTCCACACAGACTGCCTACTGACCCCACACAGACTGTCTACTGACTCCACACAGACTGCCTACTGACCCCAGACAGACTGTCTACTGACTGCTCACAGACTAACTACTGACTCCACACAGACCCTCTACTGACTCCACACAGACCCCACACAGACCCTCTACTGACCTCACACAGACCCTCCACTGACTCCACAAGAACGTCTACTGACCCCAGACAGACCCTCTTCTAACCCCACACAGACTGTCCACTGACTCCACACAGACCCAACACAGACTGTCTATTAACCCCACACAGGCTCTCCACTGACAACACACAGACTGTCTACTGACCCCACACAGATCGTCTAATGATCCCACACAGGCTGTCCACTGACCGCACAGACTTTCCACTGACTTCACAAGAATGTCTACTGACCGCACACAGACCCTCTACTGACTTTACACAGACCCCACGCAGACCCTCTTCTGACCCCACACAGACCCTCTACTGATCCCACACAGACCCTTTACTAACTCCCCACAGACTGTCCCATGACTCCACACAGACTGCCTACTGACCACACACAGACTGTCTACTGACTCCACACAGACTGTCCACTGACTCCACACAGACTGCCTACTGACCCCACACAGACTTTCTACTGACTCCTCACAGACCCTCCACTGACTCCACAAGAATATCTACTGACCCCACACAGACCCTCTTCTAACCCCACACAGACCCTCTACTGACTCCACATAGATCCCACACAGACTGTCTATTAACCCCACACAGACTCTCCACTGACACCACACAGACTGTCTATTAACCCCACACAGAACTCACACAGACCCTCTACTGATCCCACACAGACCCTCTACTAACTCCGCACAGACTGTCCCATGACTCCACACAGACTGCCTACTGACCCCACACAGACTGTCTACTGACTCCACACAGACTGCCTACTGACCCCAGACAGACTGTCTACTGACTGCTCACAGACTAACTACTGACTCCACACAGACCCTCTACTGACTCCACACAGACCCCACACAGACCCTCTACTGACCTCACACAGACCCTCTACTGACTTCACACAGACCCCACACAGATCCTCCACTGGCTCCACCCAGACCCTCTACTAACTCCGCACAGACTGTCCACTGACTCCACACAAAAACCACCTACTAACTGTTCTCTAATTGCTGAAGCCGCGTGATCTCTGTCACATACTTTTTCAGAAAATACACTTTTCTAGTTATTATTGATGTTTTTGTTGGTGTTTGATGATGACGATGATGACGATGGTGTTGATGATATAAATAAATAAGTATTTATTAATTAGCTGTTTTATTTATGTAATCTCTTTTTCCTGTAGTTCCCTTCCTGGCTCATAACCGTACGGTGGATAAGCCTGGAGCTGATTCTGAGGTGAGCATTCACTGACACTGGAAATAGAAATATTAAAACCTGTAACAAGAAATAAATATAGAAAACAAACAAACATACATACAAACAAACATGGAGACAGTGTGCAAGTGTTAGTTTCTGTGTTTGTAGGAGTTGTATTGTAGTTGTGTACTTGTGTAGGAGTTGTGTAGGTGTTGTGTGGTTGTTGTGTAGTTGTGTAGGTGTTGTGTGATTGTTGTGTAGTTATTGTGTAGGTGTTGTGCAGGTGCTGTGCAGGTGTTGTGTAGTGGTGTAGGTATTGGGTAGGAGTTGTGTAGGTGTTGTGTGGTTGTTGTGTAGTGGTGTAGGTTTTGTGTAGGAGTTGTGTATGTGTTGTGTAGGAGTTGTGTAGGTGTTGTGTAGGAGTTGTGAATATGTCGTGTAGTTGTGTATGTGTTGTGTAGGTATTGTGTAGGAGTTGTGAAGATGTTGTGTAGTTGTGTATGTGTTTGTAGGTATTGTGTAGGTGTTGTGTGGATGTGTTGGTATTATGTAGTTGTTGTGTAGTTATTGTGTGGTTTTTGTGTAGTTGTGTAGGTATTGTGAAGGTATTTTGTAGGTGTTGTTTGGTTGTTGTGTAGTTGTGTAGGCATTGTATAGGTGTAGTGGTGTTGTGTGGTTGTTGGGTAGGTATTGTGTAGGAGTTGTGTAGTTGTGTAGGTATTGTGTAGATGTTGTGTGGTTGTTGTGTAGTTATTGTGTATGAGTTGTGTAGGTGTTGTGTTGGTGTTGTGTAGGTATTGTGTAGTTGTTGTGTAGGTATTGTGTGGTTGTGTAGTTGTGTAGGTATTGTGTAGTTGTTGTGTAGGTGTTGTGTAGTTGTGTAGGAGTTGTGTAGGTGTTGTGTGGTTGTTGTGTAGTTGTGTAGGTATTGTGTAAGAGTTGTGTAGATGTTGTGTAGTTGTGTATGTGTTGTGTAGTTATTATGTAGGTGTTGTGTGGTTTTTGTGTAGTTGTGTAGGTATTGTGAAGGTATTTTGTAGGTGTTGTTTGGTTGTTGTGTAGTTGTGTAGGCATTGTATAGGTGTAGTGTAGTTGTGTAGGTGTTGTGTGGTTGTTGGGTAGGTATTGTGTAGGAGTTGTGTAGGAGTTGTGTAGTTGTGTAGGTGTTGTGTGGTTGTTGTGTAGTTGTGTAGGTATTGTGTAGATGTGTGGTTGTTGTGCAGTTATTGTGAAGATATTTTGTAGGTGTTGTTTGGTTGTTGTGTAGTTGTGTAGGTATTGTGTAGATGTTGTGTAGTTATTCTGTAGGAGTTGTGTAGGTGTTGTGTAGTTGTGTAGGTGTTGTGTATGTGTTGTGTAGGTGTTGTGTAGGTATTGTGTAGGTGTTGTTTGGTTGTTGTGTAGTTATGTAGGTGTTGTGTGGTTGTTGTGTATGTATTGTGTAGGGGTTGTGTACGTGTTGTGTAGTTGTGTATGTATTGTGTAGTTGTGTAGGAGTTGTGTAGGTGTTGTGTGCATGCTGTGTAAGAGTTGTGTAGTTGTGTAGGAGCTGTGTAGGTGTTGTGTGCATGCTGTGTAAGAGTTGTGTAGTTGTGTAGGAGTTGTGTAGGTGTTGTGTGCATGCTGTGTAAGAGTTGTGTAGGTATTGTGTAGGAGTTGTGTAGTTGTGTAGGTTTTGTGTAGGAGTTGTGTAGTTGTGTAGGTTTTGTGTAGGAGTTGTGTAGGTGTTGTGTGCATGCTGTGTAAGAGTTGTGTAGTTGTGTAGGAGTTGTGTAGGTGTTGTGTGCATGCTGTGTAAGAGTTGTGTAGGTATTGTGTAGGAGTTGTGTAATTGTGTAGTTGTGTAGGAGTTGTGTAGTTGTGTAGGTTTTGTGTAGGAGTTGTGTAGGAGTTGTGTAGGTGTTGTGAGCATGCTGTGTAAGAGTTGTGTAGTTGTGTAGGAGTTGTGTAGGTGTTGTGTGCATGCTGTGTAAGAGTTGTGTAGTTGTGTAGGAGTTGTGTAGGTGTTGTGTGCATGCTGTGTAAGAGTTGTGTAGGTATTGTGTAGGAGTTGTGTAATTGTGTAGTTGTGTAGGAGCTGTGTAGGTGTTGTGTGCATGCTGTGTAGGAGTTGTGTAGTTGTTGCGTAGCCCCCCGCTGACCCCGCGTGCCGTGCAGGACCTGAAGGCGGTGGTGGACGGGATGGAGGGGCTCCAGCTGTCCGAGGCTCTGGGTCTGTCTGATTTCGATCTGATCCGGGTGATCGGACGCGGGAGCTACGCGAAGGTTCTGCTGGTCCGACTGAAGAAGAACCAGCACGTTTACGCCATGAAGGTGGTGAAGAAGGAGCTGGTGCACGACGACGAGGTGAGACTGGTCTCCGCGGTAACGGCCGGTCAGCAGGTCGGCGGGGTCGGGGTCCGGAGGTGGTCCTGATCGATTATAGAATCTGTTTACAGTGAATCTGATTAATTTACTACATCAAGGTTAATTTAGTTACCCAGCAACAACATTCTTCAGATCAAAGTAAACACAACATTAACAGCGCCACTTCCTGGCACAGCGGCGCCATTACAGTCTCTAGTGGCAGAAATCCAGCTTAACTCCCGACCTGCTGACTGACAGCTCAGATAGAAGTATGTTCTTCAGGAAACATAAGTAATAATAGTAATAATAATAGTAATAATAATAATAATAATAATAATAATAGTAATAATAATAATAATAATAATAATAATAATAATAATAATAGTATTAATTATAATAGTAATAATAATAATAATAATAATAACGACATAAAAAATAATGACAGTAAGAACGAGAGAGGGGAAGTTCATAAACGAACTTCAAAGTTGGCTTGAAATTGCCTACTGATAGTAGTGTGTGATGTGTAGTGTGTGTGTGTGGTGCAGCGTGTCTGTGTGTAGTGAAGGTGTGTTTTGTAATCAGTGTGTGTTGTGTGTGTGTAGTGTGTGTGTTTTCTATTCAGTGTTTTCGTGTAAGTACTGTGAATTTCTAGAATTCCACCTTATATTTCTCCAAGTCCACCTTACATATCTAGTAATCCATATTAAATATTTAGTACTCCACCTTAAATTCCTATAACTCCACTTTAAACTTCTACAATTCCACCTTAAATTCCTGTAATTTCATCGTAAATTCCTATAATTCCACTGTAAATTCCTACAAGTCCATCTTAAATAGCTAGTAATCCACCTTAAATATTTAGTACTCCACCTTAAATTTCTACAATTCCACCTTAAATTCCTATAAGTTCACCTTAAATTTCTCCAATTCCACCTTAAATTCCTGTAACTCCACTTTAAAAATTTCTCCAATTCCACCTTAAATTCCTGTACCTCCACCTTAAATTCCTTTTAACTCCACCTCAGGGTTCTACTAGTCCACCTTAAGTTTCTACAAGTCCACCTAAATATTTTTAACTCCACCTTAAATTTTTACAATTCCACCTTAAATTCCTATAGCTCCACTCTAAATTTCTACAAATCCACCTTAAATTCTTAACTCCACCTTAAATTTCCCACAAGTCCACGTTAAGTTTTTACTATTTCACCTTAAATTCCCATAACTCCACCTTAAATTCCTATAAATCGCCCTTAAATTTCCAAAATTCTGTCTTAAATTCCTGTAACTCCACCTTAAATTTCTGTAACTCCACCTTAATTTTCCATAAGTCCACCTTGGGGGGGACTTATGGACTTATGGGGACAAACTCCAAGCTCCAGTCAGCATCCCGTATTCAGCCATTCAGTGCTCGCAAAATAAAACCAGGTTTAGTTAAAACACCAACAAAACAGTTAAACACAGTTAAACCCAGATAAACCCGGTTAAACACAGTTAAACCCGGTTAAACACAGATAAACCCAGTTAAACACAGTTAAACCAAGTTAAACACAGTTAAACCCGGGTAAACACTGATAAACCCACTTAAACACAGTTAAACCTGGTTAAACACAGATAAACCTGGTTAAACACTGATAAACCCGGTTAAACACAGTTAAACCCGGTTAAACACAGATAAACCCGGTTAAACAAAGTTAAACACAGTTAAACCCAGATAAAGACAGTTAAACCCAGATAAACCCAGATAAACCCAGTTAAACCCGGTTAAACACAGATAAACCCGGTTAAACACAGTTAAACCCGGTTAAACACAGATAAACCCGGTTAAACACAGTAAAACCCAGTTAAACCCAGATAAACACGGATAAACCCAGTTAAACACAGTTAAACCCAGTTAAACCCAGATAAACGCAGTTAAATCCAGATAAACGCGGTTAAACCCAGATAAACGCAGTTAAACCCAGATAAACACAGATAAACACAGTTAAACCCAGATAAACCCAGATAAACCCAGGTAAACCCAGATAAACACAGATAAACACAGATAAATCCAGTTAAACCCGGTTAAACACAGTTAAACCCGGTTAAACACTGATAAACCCGGTTAAACACAGTTAAACCCGGTTAAACACAGATAAACCCGGTTAAACACAGTTAAACACAGTTAAACCCAGATAAACACAGTTAAACCCAGATAAACCCAGTTAAACCCAGTTAAACCTGGTTAAACACAGATAAACCCGGTCAAACACAGTTAAACCCGGTTAAACGCAGTTAAACCCGGTTAAACGCAGATAAACCCGGTTAAACGCAGTTAAACCCGGTTAAACACAGATAAACACAGATAAACCCGGTTAAACACAGATAAACTCAGTTAAACCCAGTTAAACCCAGTTAAACACAGATAAACCCAGTTAAACCCAGTTAAACGCAGGTAAACCCAGATAAACACAGTTAAACCCAGATAAACACAGATAAACACAGTTAAACCCAGATAAACACAGTTAAACCCAGTTAAACCCAGATAAACACAGATAAACACAGTTAAACCCAGATAAACACAGTTAAACCCGGTTAAACACAGATAAACCCGGTTAAACACAGTTAAACCCGGTTAAACACAGTTAAACCCGGTTAAATACAGATAAACCCGGTTAAACCCAGTTAAACAGAGAGAAACACAGTTAAACCCAGTTAAACACAGATGAACCCAGTTAAACACAGATAAACCCGGTTAAACACAGTTAAACCTAGTTAAACACAGTTAAACCCAATTAAACACAGTTAAACCCGGGTAAACACAGTTAAACCCGGTTAAACACAGATAAACCCGGTTAAACACAGTTAAACCCGGTTAAACACAGACAAACCCGGTTAAACACAGTTAAACCCGGTTAACCACAGATAAACCCGGTTAAACACAGTTAAACCCGGTTAAACACTGATAAACCCGGTTAAACACAGTTAAACCCGGTTAAACACAGATAAACCCGGTTAAACACAGTTAAACACAGTTAAACCCAGATAAACACAGTTAAATCCGGTTAAACCCAGTTAAACCTGGTCAAACACAGATAAACCCGGTCAAACACAGTTAAACCCGGTTAAACACAGTTAAACCCGGTTAAACGCAGATAAACCCGGTTAAACGCAGTTAAACCCGGTTAAACACAGATAAACACAGATAAACCCGGTTAAACACAGTTAAACCCGGTTAAACACAGATAAACTCAGTTAAACCCAGTTAAACCCAGTTAAACACAGATAAACCCAGTTAAACCCAGTTAAACGCAGGTAAACCCAGATAAACACAGTTAAACCCAGATAAACACAGATAAACACAGTTAAACCCAGATAAACACAGTTAAACCCAGTTAAACCCAGATAAACACAGATAAACACAGTTAAACCCAGATAAACACAGTTAAACCCGGTTAAACACAGATAAACCCGGTTAAACACAGTTAAACCCGGTTAAACACAGTTAAACCCGGTTAAACACAGTTAAACCCGGTTAAATACAGATAAACCCGGTTAAACCCAGTTAAACAGAGAGAAACACAGTTAAACCCAGTTAAACACAGATGAACCCAGTTAAACACAGATAAACCCGGTTAAACACAGTTAAACCTAGTTAAACACAGTTAAACCCAATTAAACACAGTTAAACCCGGGTAAACACAGTTAAACCCGGTTAACCACAGATAAACCCGGTTAAACCCAGTTAAACCCAGTTAAACCCAGATAAACCCAGATAAACTCAGTTAAACCCAGTTAAACCCGGTTAAACACAGATAAACCCGGTTAAACCCAGATAAACACAGATAAACACAGTTAAACCCAGATAAACACAGTTAAACCCGGTTAAACACAGAAAAACCCGGTTAAACACAGTTAAAACCAGTAAAACACAGATAAACACAGTTAAAAACAGATAAACCCAGTTAAACACAGATAAACCCGGTTAAACACAGTTAAACCCAGTTAAACACAGATATACCCAGTTAAACCCAGATAAACACAGTTAAACACAGATAAACCCAGATAAACACAGTAAAACACAGATAAACACAGTTAAACCCAGATAAACACAGTTAAACCCAGTTAAACACAGATAAACCCAGTTAAACCCAGATAAACACAGATAAACATAGGTAAACCCAGATAAACCCAGATAAACCCAGTTAAACACAGTTAAACACAGTTAAACCCAGTTAAACACAGATAAACCCATTTAAACCCAGATAAACCCAGTTAAACCCAGATAAACACAGATAAACACAGTTAAACCCAGTTAAACACAGATAAACACAGTTAAACACAGTTAAACACAGTTAAACCCAGTTAAACCCAGATAAACGCAGTTCAACCCAGATAAACGCGGTTAAACCCAGATAAACGCAGTTAAACCCAGATAAACCCAGATAAACACAGTTAAACCCAGATAAACCCTGATAAACCCAGGTAAACACAGTTAAACACAGATGAACACAGATAAACACAGTTAAACCCAGATAAACACAGTTAAACCCAGATAAACCCAGATAAACACAGATAAACATGTTAAACCCAGATAAACCCAGATAAACACAGTTAAACACAGTTAAACACAGATAAACCCAGTTAAACACAGATAAACCCAGTTAAACACAGATAAACCCAGATAAACACAGTTAAACCCAGTTAAACCCAGATAAACACAGTTAAACACAGATAAACACAGTTAAACCCAGATAAACACAGATAAATAAACACAGATAAACATAGTTAAACCCAGATAAACACAGTTAAACGCAGATAAACACAGTTAAACCCAGATAAACCCAGATAAACCCAGATAAACCCAGTTAAACCCAGATAAACCCAGATCAACAAAGTTTAACACAGATAAACACAGTTAAACCCAGTTAAATACAGATAACCACAGTTAAACCCAGTTAAACACAGATAAACCCAGATAAACACAGTTAAACACAGTTAAACCCAGTTAAACACGGATATACCCAGTTAAACCCAGATAAACACAGATAAACCCAGTTAAACACAGATAAACCCATTTAAACCCAGATAAACCCAGTTAAACACAGATAAACCCAGTTAAACCCAGATAAACCCAGTTAAACCCAGTTAAACCCAGTTAAACCCAGATAAACCCAGTTAAACCCAGATAAACCCAGTTAAACACAGATAAACCCAGTTAAACCCACATAAACACAGATAAACATAGTTAAACCCAGATAAACACAGATAAACACAGTTAAACACAGTTAAACACAGTTAAACAGATAAACACAGTTAAACCCAGATAAACACAGTTAAACACAGATAAACCCAGTTAAACCCAGATAAGCACAGATAAACAAACACAGATAAACATAGTTAAACCCAGATAAACACAGATAAACAAAGTTTAATACACATAAACGCAGTTAAACCCAGTTAAACACAGATAAACACAGTTAAACCCAGTTAAACACAGATAAACCCAGTTAAACACAGATAAACACAGTTAAACCCAGATAAACCCAGTTAAACACAGTTAAACCCAGTTAAACCCAGTTAAACACAGTTAAACACAGTTAAACACAGATAAACCCAGTTAAACCCAGATAAACACAGTTAAACACAGATAAACACAGATAAACCCAGTTGAACCCAGATAAACCCAGTTAAACACAGATAAACCCAGTTAAACCCAGATAAACACAGATAAACCCAGATAAACCCAGATAAACCCAGTTAAACACAGTTAAACACAGTTAAACCCAGTTAAACACAGATAAACCCAGTTAAACCCAGATAAACCCAGTTAAACACAGATAAACCCAGTTAAACCCAGATAAACCCAGTTAAACACAGTTAAACCCAGTTAAACACAGATAAACCCAGTTAAACCCAGATAAACCCAGTTAAACCCAAATAAACACAGATAAACATAGTTAAACCCAGATAAACACAGATAAACCCAGTTAAACACAGTTAAACCCAGTTAAACCCAGTTAAACACAGATAAACCCAGTTAAACCCAGATAAACACAGTTAAACACAGATAAACCCAGTTAAACCCAGATAAACACAGATAAACACAGATAAACACAGATAAACATATTTAAACCCAGATAAACACAGATAAACAAAGTTTAATACAGATAAACACAGTTAAACCCAGATAAACCCAGATAAACACAGATAAACCCAGTTAAACCCAGTTAAACACAGATAAACCCAGTTAAACCCAGATAAACACAATTAAACACAGATAAACCCAGTTAAACCCAGATAAACACAGATAAACACAGATAAACATAGTTAAACCCAGATAAACACAGATAAACAAAGTTTAATACAGATAAACACAGTTAAACCCAGATAAACACAGATAAACACAGTTAAACACAGATAAACATAGTTAAACCCAGATAAATACAGATAAACACAGTTGAACACAGTTAAACACAGATAAACACAGTTAAACACAGATAAACACAGATAAACACAGATAAACACAGTTAAACCCAGATAAACACAGATAAACACAGATAAACACAGTTAAACACAGATAAACATAGTCGACAGGTGAATCAAACCTTGTCCTTAAGTTAAAAACCAGAGAGGGAACATCTCAATCTGTTCAGGAGAGTACAACATACCAGACAAGCAGCAGCCCTGTCTGATCCCCTCAGAGCTTTACAAGGAGCGCTCAGACCACCGTTAACCCTCAGCATACTTTCAGCATCACAGTACAAAACCCTGATCATGGTTATGAGACCAGAGCTAGAACCTCCTAGAATCTTCCAGAGATATTCATGCTCAACCCTGTCAAAAGCCTTTCCCGGTCCAGAGAAATCAGACCAGCATCTAACCCCAATAGTCTCGAGACGTCCAAAATATCGTAAATTAACGAGATATTATCAAAAATAGACCTGTTTGGAATGCAGTGGGTCTGATCAGGATAGATGATCCGTCCCAAGACCTCCATCAGCCTGACAGCTCGTACCTTCGAAAGCTTATAATCACAGCAGAGCAGTGAGACTGGCCAGTTCTGCAGGTCGTCGGTAGCCCTCCCTTAACCAGACTTCTGTTGAGGACTTCCAGTAGATCCTTGCCAATCACTGGCCAGAAGGACTTCTACTGGAATCTACTGGAACCCCATCCAGGCCTGGCATCTTCCCAGACTCTGTAGAGCATCACTCAGCTCCCCCATGGACAATGGCCTCTCAAGGCCCAGTGCACAGTCACCCATGACCGGCGGTAGACCCTCCAGGAAGGCTGACTGTAGCTCAGGCTGCTCTCTGTGCTCGGTGCTGTAGAGCTCAGTGTAGAACTGAACTGCTCGCCGGTGAATCCCTGCAGGGTCTGTCAGCAAATCACCAGACGCTGACCGCAGGGCATGTACACACCAGCTCCGACCGTTCTTCTTCTCCAGACTGAAGAAGAACTTGACCAAAACCAAAACCTCTTGCACCGTTACACCAACCAGGTCAGCCAGTGCGACTGTTTTAGTCTTGGGAGCCTCGACACGCTCTCGATTTCCTGTAGACTCTGAGAAACACTGGAGCTCCACTACTTCTACCTCCAGACTCCTCACAGACCGGCCGAAGTGGAGACGCTGTGCTGCTGACAGAACCTTTATCTAAATTTGACTAAAATCCCAGCAGAGCTGTAAAGTT
>JAJQXZ010000073.1:12500-39050 GCA_021613375.1 Megaleporinus macrocephalus | reverse complement strand
ATGTGAGAACTAAACGTATGTGAGGAACTAAACTCTGGGTAGTGAACTAAACGTATGTGAGAACTAAACGTATGTGAGAACTAAACGTATGTGAGAACTAAACTCTGGTGAGAACTAAACGTATGTGAGAACTAAACGTATGTGAGAACTAAACTCTGATGAGAACTAAACATATGTGAGAACTAAACGTATGTGAGAACTAAACTCTGGTGAGAACTAAACTCTGGTGTGAACTAAACGTATGTGAGAACTAAACTCTGGTGAGAACTAAACGTATGTGAGAACTAAACTCTGGTGAGAACTAAACTCTGGTGAGAACTAAACGTATGTGAGAACTAAACGTATGTGAGAACTAAACTCTGGTGAGAACTAAACTCTGGTAAGAACTAAACATATGTGAGAACTAAACTCTGGGGAGAACTAAACGTTTGTGAGAACTAAACGTATGTGAGAACTAAACTCTGGTGAGAACTAAACTCTGGTGAGAACTAAACGTATGTGAGAACTAAACTCTGGTGAGAACTAAACGTATGTGAGAACTAAACGTATGTGAGAACTAAACGTATGTGAGAACTAAACGCATGTGAGAACTAAACTCTGGTGAGAACTAAACTCTGGTGAGAACTAAACGTATGTGAGAACTAAACGTATGTGAGAACTAAACGTATGTGAGAACTAAACTCTGGTGAGAACTGAATGTATGTGAGAACTAAACTCTGGTGAGAACTAAACATTTGTGAGAACTAAACGTATGTGAGAACTAAACTCTGGTGAGAACTAAACTCTAGTGAGAACTAAACTCTGGTGAGAACTAAACTCTGGTGAGAACTAAACGTATGTGAGAACTAAACTCTGGTGAGAACTAAACTCTAGTGAGAACTAAACTCTGGTGAGAACTAAACTCTGGTGAGAACTAAACGTATGTGAGAACTAAACTCTGGTGAGAACTAAACTCTGGTGAGAACTAAACGTATGTGAGAACTAAACATATGTGAGAACTAAACGTATGTGACAACTAAACTGGTGAGAACTAAACATTTGTGAGAACTAAACTTATGTGAGAACTAAACATATGTGAGAACTAAACATATGTGAGAACTAAACTCTGGTGAGAACTAAACTCTGGCGTGAACTAAACTCTCGTGAGAACTAAACGTATGTGAGAACTAAACGTATGTGAGAACTAAACTCTGGTGAGAACTAAACGTATGTGAGAACTAAACGTATGTGAGAACTAAACGTATGTGAGAACTAAACTCTGGTGAGAACTAAACGTATGTGAGAACTAAACGTATGTGAGAACTAAACGTATGTGAGAACTAAACTCTGGTGAGAACTAAACGTATGTGAGAACTAAACGTATGTGAGAACTAAACGTATGTGAGAACTAAACTCTGGTGAGAACTAAACGTATCTGAGAACTAAACTCTGATGAGAACTAAACGTATGTGAGAACTAAACTCTGGTGAGAACTGAATGTATGTGAGAACTAAACTCTGGTGAGAACTAAACATTTATGAGAACTAAACGTATGTGAGAACTAAACTCTGGTGAGAACTAAACTCTTGTGAGAACTAAACTCTGGTGAGAACTAAACTCTGGTGAGAACTAAACGTATGTGAGAACTAAACTCTGGTGAGAACTAAACTCTGGTGAGAACTAAACTCTGGTGAGAACTAAACGTATGTGAGAACTAAACATATGTGAGAACTAAACGTATGTGAGAACTAAACTCTGGTGAGAACTAAACGTATGTGAGAACTAAACGTATGTGAGAACTAAACTCTGGTGAGAACTAAACGTATGTGAGAACTAAACGTATGTGAGAACTAAACTCTGGTGAGAACTAAACTCTGGTGAGAACTAAACGTATGTGAGAACTAAACGTATGTGAGAACTAAACGTATGTGAGAACTAAACATTTGTGAGAACTAAACGTATGTGAGAACTAAACTCTGGTGAGAACTAAACTCTAGTGAGAACTAAACTCTGGTGAGAACTAAACTCTGGTGAGAACTAAACGTATGTGAGAACTAAACTCTGGTGAGAACTAAACTCTGGTGAGAACTAAACTCTGGTGAGAACTAAACGTATGTGAGAACTAAACATACGTGAGAACTAAACGTATGTGAGAACTAAACTCTGGTGAGAACTAAACATTTGTGAGAACTAAACGTATGTGAGAACTAAACATATGTGAGAACTAAACGTATGTGACAACTAAACTGGTGAGAACTAAACATTTGTGAGAACTAAACGTATGTGAGAACTAAACATATGTGAGAACTAAACATATTTGAGAACTAAACTCTGGTGAGAACTAAACTCTGGCGTGAACTAAACTCTCGTGAGAACTAAACGTATGTGAGAACTAAACGTATGTGAGAACTAAACTCTGGTGAGAACTAAACGTATGTGAGAACTAAACGTATGTGAGAACTAAACTGGTAAGAACTAAACGTATGTGAGAACTAAACTCTGGTGAGAACTAAACGTATGTGAGAACTAAACGTATGTGAGAACTAAACTCTGGTGAGAACTAAACTCTGGTGAGAACTAAACGTATGTGAGAACTAAAAGTATGTGAGAACTAAACTCTGGTGAGAACTAAACGTATGTGAGAACCAAACGTATGTGAGAACTAAACTCTGGTGAGAACTAAACTCTGGTGAGAACTAAACTCTGGTGAGAACTAAACGTATGTGAGAACTAAACTCTGGTGAGAACTGAACGTATGTGAGAACTAAACTCTGGTGAGAATTAAACATATGTGAGAACTAAACGTATGTGAGAACTAAACTCTGGTGAGAACTAAACGTATGTGAGAACTAAACGTATGTGAGAACTAAACGTATGTGAGAACTAAACTCTGGTGAGAACTAAACGTATGTGAGAACTAAACGTATGTGAGAACTAATCTCCGGTGAGAACTAAACGTATGTGAGAACTAAACATATGTGAGAACTAAACATATGTGTGAACTAAACGTATGTGAGAACTAAACTCTGGTGAGAACTAAACGTATGTGAGAACTAAACGTATGTGAGAACTAAACTCTGGTGTGAACTAAATGTATGTGAGAACTAAACGTATGTGAGAACTAAACGTATGTGAGAACTAAACTCTGGTGAGAACTAAACGTATGTGAGAACTAAACGTATGTGAGAACTAAACTCTGATGAGAACTAAACATATGTGAGAACTAAACGTATGTGAGAACTAAACTCTGGTGAGAACTAAACTCTGGTGTGAACTAAACGTATGTGAGAACTATACTCTGGTGAGAACTAAACGTATGTGAGAACTAAACTCTGGTGAGAACTAAACTCTGGTGAGAACTAAACGTATGTGAGAACTAAACATATGTGTGAACTAAACTCTGGGGAGAACTAAACGTATGTGAGAACTAAACGTATGTGAGAACTAAACTCTGGTGAGAACTAAACGTATGTGAGAACTAAACTCTGGTGAGAACTAAACGTATGTGAGAACTAAACGTATGTGAGAACTAAACGCATGTGAGAACTAAACTCTGGTGAGAACTAAACTCTGGTGAGAACTAAACGTATGTGAGAACTAAACGTATGTGAGAACTAAACTCTGGTGAGAACTGAATGTATGTGAGAACTAAACTCTGGTGAGAACTAAACATTTGTGAGAACTAAACGTATGTGAGAACTAAACTCTGGTGAGAACTAAACTCTAATGAGAACTAAACTCTGGTGAGAACTAAACTCTGGTGAGAACTAAACTCTGGTGAGAACTAAACGTATGTGAGAACTAAACATACGTGAGAACTAAACGTATGTGAGAACTAAACTCTGGTGAGAACTAAACATTTGTGAGAACTAAACGTATGTGACAACTAAACTGGTGAGAACTAAACATTTGTGAGAACTAAACGTATGTGAGAACTAAACATATGTGAGAACTAAACATGTGAGAAATAAACTCTGGTGAGAACTAAACTCTGGCGTGAACTAAACTCTCGTGAGAACTAAACGTATGTGAGAACTAAACGTATGTGAGAACTAAACTCTGGTGTGAACTAAACGTATGTGAGAACTAAACGTATGTGAGAACTAAACGTATGTGAGAACTAAACTCTGGTGAGAACTAAACGTATGTGAGAACTAAACGTATGTGAGAACTAAACTCTGATGAGAACTAAACATATGTGAGAACTAAACGTATGTGAGAACTAAACGTATGTGAGAACTAAACGTATGTGAGAACTAAACTCTGGTGAGAACTAAACGTATGTGAGAACTAAACGTATGTGAGAACTAAACGTATGTGAGAGCTAAACTCTGGTGAGAACTAAACGTATCTGAGAACTAAACTCTGGTGAGAACTAAACGTATGTGAGAACTAAACTCTGGTGAGAACTGAATGTATGTGAGAACTAAACTCTGGTGAGAACTAAACATTTGTGAGAACTAAACGTATGTGAGAACTAAACTCTGGTGAGAACTAAACTCTTGTGAGAACTAAACTCTGGTGAGAACTAAACTCTGGTGAGAACTAAACGTATGTGAGAACTAAACTCTGGTGAGAACTAAACACTGGTGAGAACTAAACTCTGGTGAGAACTAAACGTATGTGAGAACTAAACATACGTGAGAACTAAACGTATGTGAGAACTAAACTCTGGTGAGAACTAAACATTTGTGAGAACTAAACGTATGTGAGAACTAAACATATGTGAGAACTAAACGTATGTGACAACTAAACTGGTGAGAACTAAACATTTGTGAGAACTAAACGTATGTGACAACTAAACTCTGGTGAGAACTAAACGTATGTGAGAACTAAACGTATGTGAGAACTAAACGTATGTGAGAACTAAACTCCGGTGAGAACTAAACGTATGTGAGAACTAAACATATGTGAGAACTAAACATATGTGAGAACTAAACTCTGGTGAGAACTAAACTCTGGCGTGAACTAAACTCTCTTGAGAACTAAACGTATGTGAGAACTAAACGTATGTGAGAACTAAACTCTGGTGAGAACTAAACGTATGTGAGAACTAAACGTATGTGAGAACTAAACGTATGTGAGAACTAAACTGGTGAGAACTAAACGTATGTGAGAACTAAACTGGTGAGAACTAAACGTATGTGAGAACTAAACTCTGGTGAGAACTAAACGTATGTGAGAACTAAACGTATGTGAGAACTAAACTCTGGTGAGAACTAAACTCTGGTGAGAACTAAACGTATGTGAGAACTAAACGTATGTGAGAAATAAACTCTGGTGAGAAGTAAACTCTGGTGAGAACTAAACGTATGTGAGAACTAAACTCTGGTGAGAACTAAACTCTGGTGAGAACTAAACGTATGTGAGAACTAAACGTATGTGAGAACTAAACTCTGGTGAGAACTGAACGTATGTGAGAACTAAACTCTGGTGAGAATTAAACATATGTGAGAACTAAACGTATGTGAGAACTAAACTCTGGTGAGAAATAAACATTTGTGAGAACTAAACGTATGTGAGAACTAAACTCTGGTGAGAACTAAACTCTAGTGAGAACTAAACTCTGGTGAGAACTAAACTCTGGTGAGAACTAAACGTATGTGAGAACTAAACTCTGGTGAGAACTAAACTCTGGTGAGAACTAAACGTATGTGAGAACTAAACGTATGTGAGAACTAAACTCTGGTGAGAACTAAACGTATGTGAGAACTAAACGTATGTGAGAACTAAACTCTGGTGAGAACTGAACGTATGTGAGAACTAAACTCTGGTGAGAATTAAACATATGTGAGAACTAAACGTATGTGAGAACTAAACTCTGGTGAGAACTAAACATTTGTGAGAACTAAACGTATGTGAGAACTAAACTCTGGTGAGAACTAAACTCTGGTGAGAACTAAACTCTGGTGAGAACTAAACGTATGTGAGAACTAAACTCTGGTGAGAACTAAACTCTGGTGAGAACTAAACGTATGTGAGAACTAAACATACGTGAGAACTAAACGTATGTGAGAACTAAACTCTGGTGAGAACTAAACATTTGTGAGAACTAAACGTATGTGAGAACTAAACATATGTGAGAACTAAACATATGTGAGAACTAAACTCTGGTGAGAACTAAACTCTGGCGTGAACTAAACATTTGTGAGAACTAAACGTATGTGAGAACTAAACGTATGTGAGAACTAAACTCTGGTGAGAACTAAACGTATGTGAGAACTAAACGTATGTGAGAACTAAACTGGTAAGAACTAAACGTATGTGAGAACTAAACTCTGGTGAGAACTAAACGTATGTGAGAACTAAACGTATGTGAGAACTAAACTCTGGTGAGAACTAAACTCTGGTGAGAACTAAACGTATGTGAGAACTAAAAGTATGTGAGAACTAAACTCTGGTGAGAACTAAACGTATGTGAGAACTAAACGTATGTGAGAACTAAACTCTGGTGAGAAGTAAACTCTGGTGAGAACTAAACTCTGGTGAGAACTAAACTCTGGTGAGAACTAAACTCTGGTGAGAACTGAACGTATGTGAGAACTAAACTCTGGTGAGAATTAAACATATGTGAGAACTAAACGTATGTGAGAACTAAACTCTGGTGAGAACTAAACGTATGTTAGAACTAAACGTATGTGAGAACTAAACTCTGGTGAGAACTAAACTCTAGTGAGAACTAAACTCTGGTGAGAACTAAACTCTGGTGAGAACTAAACGTATGTGAGAACTAAACATACGTGAGAACTAAACGTATGTGAGAACTAAACTCTGGTAAGAACTAAACATATGTGAGAACTAAACTCTGGGGAGAACTAAACGTATGTGAGAACTAAACGTATGTGAGAACTAAACTCTGGTGAGAACTAAACGTATGTGAGAACTAAACTCTGGTGAGAACTAAACGTATGTGAGAACTAAACGTATGTGAGAACTAAACTCTGGTGAGAACTAAACTCTGGTGAGAACTAAACGTATGTGAGAACTAAACGTATGTGAGAACTAAACTCTGGTGAGAACTAAACGTATGTGAGAACTAAACGTATGTGAGAACTAAACTCTGGTGAGAACTGAATGTATGTGAGAACTAAACTCTGGTGAGAACTAAACATTTGTGAGAACTAAACGTATGTGAGAACTAAACTCTGGTGAGAACTAAACTCTAGTGAGAACTAAACTCTGGTGAGAACTAAACTCTGGTGAGAACTAAACGTATGTGAGAACTAAACATACGTGAGAACTAAACTCTGGTGAGAACTAAACACTGGTGAGAACTAAACGTATGTGAGAACTAAACATACGTGAGAACTAAACGTATGTGAGAACTAAACTCTGGTGAGAACTAAACATTTGTGAGAACTAAACGTATGTGAGAACTAAACATATGTGAGAACTAAACGTATGTGACAACTAAACTGGTGAGAACTAAACATTTGTGAGAACTAAACTTATGTGAGAACTAAACGTATGTGAGAACTAAACATATGTGAGAACTAAACTCTGGTGAGAACTAAACTCTGGTGTGAACTAAACTCTCGTGAGAACTAAACATATGTGAGAACTAAACGTATGTGAGAACTAAACGTATGTGAGAACTAAACTCTGGTGAGAACTAAACGTATGTGAGAACTAAACGTATGTGAGAACTAAACTCTGGTGAGAACTAAACATATCTGAGAACTAAACTCTGGTGAGAACTAAACGTATGTGAGAACTAAACGTATGTGAGAACTAAACTCTGGTGAGAACTAAACTCTGGTGAGAACTAAACGTATGTGAGAACTAAACGTATGTGAGAACTAAACTCTGGTGAGAACTAAACGCATGTGAGAACTAAACGTATGTGAGAACTAAACTCTGGTGAGAAGTAAACTCTGGTGAGAACTAAACGTATGTGAGAACTAAACTCTGGTGAGAACTAAACTCTGGTGAGAACTAAACGTATGTGAGAACTAAACGTATGTGAGAACTAAACTCTGGTGAGAACTGAACGTATGTGAGAACTAAACTCTGGTGAGAATTAAACATATGTGAGAACTAAACGTATGTGAGAACTAAACTCTGGTGAGAACTAAACGTATGTGAGAACTAAACGTATGTGAGAACTAATCTCCGGTGAGAACTAAACGTATGTGAGAACTAAACATATGTGAGAACTAAACGTATGTGAGAACTAAACGTATGTGAGAACTAAACTCTGGTGAGAACTAAACTCTGGTGTGAACTAAACGTATGTGAGAACTAAACTCTGGTGAGAACTAAACGTATGTGAGAACTAAACTCTGGTGAGAACTAAACTCTGGTGAGAACTAAACGTATGTGAGAACTAAACATATGTGAGAACTAAACTCTGGGGAGAACTAAACGTATGTGAGAACTAAACGTATGTGAGAACTAAACTCTGGTGAGAACTGAATGTATGTGAGAACTAAACTCTGGTGAGAACTAAACTCTAGTGAGAACTAAACTCTGGTGAGAACTAAACTCTGGTGTGAACTAAACGTATGTGAGAACTAAACTCTGGTGAGAACTAAACTCTGGTGAGAACTAAACTCTGGTGAGAACTAAACGTATGTGAGAACTAAACATACGTGAGAACTAAACGTATGTGAGAACTAAACTCTGGTGAGAACTAAACATTTGTGAGAACTAAACGTATGTGAGAACTAAACATATGTGAGAACTAAACGTATGTGACAACTAAACTGGTGAGAACTAAACATTTGTGAGAACTAAACGTATGTGAGAACTAAACATATGTGAGAACTAAACATATGTGAGAACTAAACTCTGGTGAGAACTAAACTCTGGCGTGAACTAAACTCTCGTGAGAACTAAACGTATGTGAGAACTAAACGTATGTGAGAACTAAACTCTGGTGAGAACTAAACGTATGTGAGAACTAAACGTATGTGAGAACTAAACATATGTGAGAACTAAACTGGTGAGAACTAAACGTATGTGAGAACTAAACTCTGGTGAGAACTAAACGTATGTGAGAACTAAACATATGTGAGAACTAAACTCTGGTGAGAACTAAACTCTGGTGAGAACTAAACGTATGTGAGAACTAAACGTATGTGAGAACTAAACTCTGGTGAGAACTAAACGTATGTGAGAACTAAACTCTGGTGAGAACTAAACTCTGGTGAGAACTAAACGTATGTGAGAACCAAACATATGTGAGAACTAAACGTATGTGAGAACTAAACATATTTGAGAACTAAACGTATGTGAGAACTAAACGTATGTGAGAACTAATCTCCGGTGAGAACTAAACGTATGTGAGAACTAAACATATGTGAGAACTAAACATATGTGAGAACTAAACTCTGGTGAGAACTAAACTCTGGTGAGAACTAAACGTATGTGAGAACCAAACATATGTGAGAACTAAACGTATGTGAGAACTAAACGTATGTGAGAACTAAACTCTGGTGAGAACTAAACGTTTGTGAGAACTAAACGTATGTGAGAACTAAACTCTGGTGAGAACTAAACGTATGTGAGAACTAAACTCTGGTGAGAACTAAACTCTGTTGAGAACTAAACTCTGGTGAGAACTAAACGTATGTGAGAACTAAACTCTGGTGAGAACTAAACTCTGTTGAGAACTAAACTCTGGTGAGAACTAAACGTATGTGAGAACTAAACGTATGTGAGAACTAAACTCTGGTGAGAACTAAACGTATGTGAGAACTAAACTCTGGTGAGAACTAAACTCTGTTGAGAACTAAACTCTGGTGAGAACTAAACGTATGTGAGAACTAAACTCTGGTGAGAACTAAACGTATGTGAGAACTAAACTCTGGTGAGAACTAAACTCTGGTGAGAACTAAACTCTGGTGAGAACTAAACGTATGTGAGAACTAGAGAACTAGAGACTATAAGTTATTTCCAAACCGGACGTTAACAAACCAGCAGTACGAGTTGATCTGATCTGCAGAGACGAGAGAAAGAAGAGAAAGAACGAGTACGGAACAGAAGATTGATAAAGACGTGGGGTCAGCAGGGAGAGAGCTGTATGTAAATATTTTTTAAGAGATATTTCTCTATGTGATCTCACTGGCTGTAGCTAGACGCTGCTGTTGACTCACAGTCACCGACTGGACTAGATATTAAACGTGCTAGACGTTTGCCGGGCGTCTGTGATTAGTCAGCTGCGGCTCGGTGAGCGTCTTTCAGCCGTTCATACTACACGACTGAGCGAGCGCAGAGTGATCACCGGTTCTCGTCCGAGCAGAGCTTTTCTACAAAAACAGTCAGCGACTGAAAACCAGCCTAAACTCGTGTAGCGTGAACTAGACATCAGTTGAGTCAAGTATCAAGTAAGTCTTGAGCATCTGAGTCTGAGTTGAGTCTCGGGTCTCTGAGTGCGAGTCTGAGTTGAGTGTCGGGTCTCTGAGTACGAGTCTGAGTTGAGTCTCGGGTCTCTGAGTACGAGTCTGAGTTGAGTCTCGGGTCTCTGAGTACGAGTCTGAGTTGAGTCTCGGGTCTCTGAGTACGAGTCTGAGTTGAGTCTCGGGTCTCTGAGTACAAGTCTGAGTTGAGTCTCGGGTCTCTGAGTGCGAGTCTTAGTGGAGTTTTAGTGGAGTTTAAAAGCTAGAATTTACAATTTTAAAAGAAATTAAAAAAATAATACAATTAAGGAAATACGGTCGTTAACACCACCTACATAAATACTTTACAGCAGTTTTCTGTAATATACAATACAGCGCACCCTGTAACTAGGAGCACAACATAAACCACCAGCGTACGGGCAGAACCTGAGCAGATCTCCTCCACAATAATCTACACTATCAAAGTAACATCTGATCTCCAAACACACCAAATAGTGATTAACAGGTTATAATATGTAACACTCGAACCGGTTTCAGCCGGATTCTTTAATATTACCTGGACGACTGCAAATATGTGAGTTCTACACTTCAGCACTGAACTTGCTATCGTTCTCCATAGTGTGACATCACACTGAGCAATCCGCTACTAACGCCGGTATCCACCACTAAAGGAGCGATGTCAAAATAAAAGCCCCTATTTTTATATAAACAAAACAGAACACAATTCAGTTATTTCCTACGTGGTCACAGTTTAAAGGTAGTTTAGCACTCGGACCTTCTCTGCATGTGACGTAGCAACAAACCTGGATCTCAACTACACAGCAGGGCTCATCTCACCGTTCCAGGTCCAGGCTTCTAAATCAGCTGAGCCGAGACGCTGCAGACTACTGGTGAGATGGAGTAGTTACTACCACCCTAAACACACACACACACACACACACACACACACACACACACACACACACACACACAAACACACACACACACACATACACACACACACACACAGCTTCTAAAGCTTTACTAGCCAGATTTCAAACAGAGACTCTTTTCTTTGGTATTTAGTTTAAACTGTACATACTGTTTGATCAGAGGAGGACGGGTCTCCACTGGTGAGTCTGGTTCCTCCCAAAGTTTCTTCCTCCAGTCTGAGGCAGGTTTCCTCACCACTGTTGCCTCTGGTTTGCTCACTGGAGGATATATATATATATATATATATATATATATATATATATATATAGTAACTGTCTGTTTTCAGAACTCCTGTAAAGCTTGTAAAAAGCGCTACACAAATAAACTTGAATTGAATTGAATACGCTAGCTACCAGGTTAGCATAGCCTCTTACTTTGCCTTTGAACTTCAACTGAACGAAGCAGCTGCTACTAAAAAGTCGAGTCAGTTCGAATCACACCCTCTGGTGGAAAAGCATCACTGGAGTAACTTCAGCTTCTGCACAACCTGGACAGGTCATCTGGAATCAGAGCTCACGGCTATTCGGTTTGTCCATTTGGTGGTCTGGCTATCTAACGGCTCCTACAGGTGGGCTACGGCTGATCAGAGCAGGGGTCGAACAGCGATGGCTTTGCTGCGGCGGGAACTCAGAACAGCGCTGAGTGTTTATGGATTCTCCAAACTGCTCGTCCAAATTAGAACTAGGCCTCAACCTCACCAGAGACGCAACCCTTTAATCCCAGTTTTAATCAAACTTTAATCTGAAAAAACTATTAAAATCTCAGACTTGTTGCACAAGGTCACGCGGCGGCGCAGTAATTAAGGGTAATCAGCCCCCCCCCCACCCCCACCCCCACCCCGCCCCGAAATAAGCAATCACCGCGGAAACGAGAACGGCGAGTGGATGTGAAGCAATGAATCCTGGGAGATAAACGGATGAATACAGATGAAGAGGAAACAAAGGCGAGCGCGTGCCGCGTCTGACGAGCACTCCTCCATCATCCCTCCTTTTTTGTCGCTGCAGTGAGGTCCCCTCTCGGGCCCCTGACTCAAACGCCTGTCTGAAAGCGGCTCTCCCTCCGTCGGCGAGGGACGCGCACTCCGTGTGAGACAGCGGCGGTGACACACTTCTCACACGACTTCACGCAGCTAGCTGTGAGGAGCGCGAGCGTGTCAGCCGCGGTGTGATTCAGCTGCAAGTGGCACAGAAAAGTGATCAGTGTGACAGGAGTGAGCGCCGAGGAGAATAAACACGGAGCCGGCAGGAAGAAACAGGACGCGCTGCTCAGTAACTCAGCAGATGTGGTTGGAGAGCGGCTGCGAGTGAAACCTGACACCTCCTTCCTCACAGCTTCATTATGGAGCAGCTTTCCATTCAAACGGAGGTCCAGATCATCAAGCTGAGCCCCCCGGGCACCAACGCTGGCCGAGCTCCTGCTCGGGAGTCTTTTCTTAGTAGTCAGGGATTTTACTTCACAGCCAGCAGGAAACACGACTGCAGCACGCTAACCCGGCTGCTGGTCACCATCACAGAAGATCCGTTCAGTTCTTTGGTTTCTGAATGTTCTGACTGAGATACGTACTCGGAGGGTTGCGGTACAGGATACCTGGATCAGAGGTTCTAGAGACAAATGATGTACCCATGTGGTCACCCATATGGGCTTGGTGGACATCCCATTCCAAAAGTATGAGCATCAACATGGATCAACATCAGCCTCCACTGTTTACTGAGAGTCCGCGGCCATTCAGTCGAGACAGCTTCACAAAGTTCAACAACAATGTTACACAGGAATTCACAGTCGGTGTCCCAGTTCATCCTAAGGTGTTCAGTGGTGTTGAGGTCAGGACTCTGTGTGCTGACCACTAACTTTCCTCCACACCAAACTGTTACAGGAAGTACAGAACTGTGTAAAACGACTATGTTTGTTGTAACATTAACATCATCAAACCCTGAACCCCCCCACCCCCCACCACCACCACCACCAGATCATTACCCCCCCTCCACCAAACTTTCCTGTAGCATTAACATCACATTCCCTGGAACTGAGAGTCCGAGCCCAAACCCTAAAACCCCCACAGACCATTATTCCCCCTCCACTAATTTGACAGAATAATTAATCTAAAGTAAATCATCCAGCGCTGGTAGGTGGGGACTCGGTTCAGTACAGCATTAGGAAGCAGGGAGTCAGGTCAGGACAGCCTTAGAGAGGGGAGACTTGGCTCAGGACTGCGTTAGGAAGTGGGGACTCGGCTCAGGACTGAGTTAGGAAGCAGGGACTCGGCTCAGGACTGCGTTAGGAAGAGGGGACTCGGCTCAGGACTGCGTTAGGAAGAGGGGACTCGGCTCAGGACTGCGTTAGGAAGCGGGGACTCGGCTCTGGACTGCGTTAGGAAGCGGGGACTTGGCTCAGAACTGCGCAAGGAAGTGGGGACTCGGCTCAGGACTGCTTTAAGAAGTGGGGACTCGGCTCAGGACTGCGTAAGGAAGCAGGGACTCAGCTCAGGACTGCTTTAGGAAGTGGGGACTCGGCTCAGGACTGCGTTAGGAAGCGGGGACTCGGCTCAGGAATGCTTTAAGAAGTGGGGACTCGGCTCAGGACTGCATTAGGAAGCGGAGACTCGGCTAAGGACTGCGTTAGGAAGAGGGGACTCGGCTCAGGACTGCTTTAGGAAGTGGGGACTCGGCTCAGGACTGCGTTAGGAAGTGGGGACTCGGCTCAAGACTGCTTTAAGAAGTGGGGACTCGGCTCAGGACTGCGTAAGGAAGCGGGGACTCAGCTCAGGACTGCTTTAGGAAGCGGGGACTCGGCTCAGGACTGAGTTAGGAAGCAGGGACTCAGCTCAGGACTGCATTAGGAAGCGGGGACTCGGCTCTGGACTGCGTTAGGAAGCGGGGACTCGGCTCTGGACTGCGTTAGGAAGTGGGGACTCGTCTCAGGACTGCGTAAGGAAGCGGGGACTCGGCTCAGAACTGCGTTAGGAAGCGGGGACTCGGCTCAGGACAGCATAAGGAAGCAGGGACTCGGCTCAGGACTACGTTAAGAAGCGGGGACTCGGCTCAGGACTGCGTTAGGAAGAGGGGACTCGTCTCAGGACTGCGTTAGGAAGTGGGGACTCGGCTCAGGACTGCGTTAGGAAGTGGGGACTCGGCTCAGGACTGCGTTAGGAAGTGGGGACTCGGCTCAGAAGTCACAGCGTGTCCCCCTGAGCAATCAAGACTGTCTAAGTGATGAGGAGGAGCCAGGGTGCGGTCAAAGGTCATCGGTGCTGAGGATTGAGCAGAATGACTGATTATGGGGTCAGAAGGTGAAGAATGACAGAAGTTTTAGACGGAGAAACAGAGAGACGGAGGGGCGGAGGGGCGGAGGAGCGGAGAGACGGAGGGGCGGAGGAGCGGAGAGACGGAGGGAGAAGTGGAAATTAATCTCTCTGATGTGACAGAGATGAAAGAGTCTTCTAGAGCACTTAACATGAGCGACACATACACTGTCCCTCCCTCTGTCCATTCATCAGCTGTCCAGCATTCAGAGTCAGATGTAGACAGGACAGAGAGAGAACAAGAGAGAGAGACTGAGAGAGTGAGAGAGAGAGAAAGAGAGAGAGAGAAAGAGAGTGAGAGAGAGAGAGAGAAAGAGAGCGTGTGAGAGAGAGTGTGTGAGAGAGAGAGAGAAAGAGTGAGAGAGAGAGAGAGAGAGAGAGAGAGAGAGAGAAGTAGAGAGAAAGAGTGTGAGAGAGAGAGTGAGAGAGAGGGGGATAAGAGAGAGAGAGTGTGTGAGAGAGAGAGAGAAAGGGGGATTAGAGAGAGAGATGGATTAGTTTGGTCTGGGAGGTGCTGTAGTCTGAGTGATTACTGACAGGCTGTGTGATGTAATGGTGGGCTGGTGGGCAGTGACACCTCACCTCTGCTGACCGGTACTGAAGACTAACTGGACTCGGCTCAGGTCCTCCCTCTAACAGGACACTGTCCTCCACAGCCCCTGCAGGAGAACCACACCAACACCTGAGCTACAGCACACCTCACTCTTCAGAACTGAGAAACTTTATTATTACTGTTTCTAGTTTACAGTAATGATGTAATAGTATATTATTACTGTTTCTAGTTTACAGTAATGATGTAATAGTATATTATTACTGTTTATAGTTTACAGTAATGATGTAATAGTATATATTATTACAGTAATGATGTAATAGTATATATTATTACTGTTTCTAGTTTACAGTAATGATGTAATATTATATTATTACTGTTTCTAGTTTACAGTAAGGATGTAATAGTATATTATTACTGTTTATAGTTTACAGTAATGATGTAATAGTAGATTATTACTGTTTATTGTTTACAGTAATGATGTAATAGTATATTATTACTGTTTATAGTTTACAGTAATGATGTAATAGTAGATTATTACTGTTTATGGTTTACAGTAATGATGTAATATTATATTATTACTGTTTATAGTTTACAGTAATGATGTAATAGTAGATTATTACTGTTTATAGTTTACAGTAATGATGTAATAGTATATATTATTACAGTAATGATGTAATAGTATATATTATTACTGTTTCTAGTTTACAGTAATGACGTAATAGTATATATTATTACTGTTTATTGTTTACAGTAATGATGTAATAGTATATTATTACTGTTTATAGTTTACAGTAATGATGTAATAGTAGATTATTACTGTTTAAGTTTACAGTAATGATGTAATATTATATTATTACTGTTTCTAGTTTACAGTAATGATGTAATAGTATATTATTACTGTTTATAGTTTACAGTAATGATGTAATAGTATATATTATTACTGTTTATGGTTTACAGTAATGATGTAATAGTAGATTATTACTGTTTATGGTTTACAGTAATGATGTAATAGTATATTATTACTGTTTATAGTTTACAGTAATGATGTAATAGTATATTATTACTGTGTTCATAGGTATATATACAGTAATGATGTAATGTAATATATTATTACTGTTTATAGTTTACAGAAATGATGTAATAGTATATTATTACTGTTTATAGTTTACAGTAATGATGTAATAGTATATTATTACTGTTTATAGTTTACAGTAATGATGTAATAGTATATTATTACTGTTTATAGTTTACAGTAATGATGTAATAGTATATTATTACTGTTTATGCTTTACAGTAATGATGTACTATTATATTATTACTATTTATAGTTTACAGTAATGATGTGATAGTATATTATTACTGTTTATAGTTTACAGTAATGATGTACTATTATATTATTACTGTTTCTAGTTTACAGTAATGATGTAATAGTATATTATTACTGTTTATAGTTTACAGTAATGATGTAATAGTATATATTATTACTGTTTCTAGTTTACAGTAATGATGTAATATTATATTATTACTGTTTATGGTTTACAGTAATGATGTAATAGTATATTATTACTGTTTATAGTTTACAGTAATGATGTAATAGTATATTATTACTGTTTATAGTTTACAGTAATGATGTAATAGTATATTATTACTGTTTCTAGTTTACAGTAATGATGTAATAGTATATTATTACTGTTTATAGTTTACAGTAATGATGTAATAGTATATTATTACTGTTTATAGTTTACAGTAATGATGTAATAGTATATATTATTACTGTTTCTAGTTTACAGTAATGATGTACTATTATACTATTACTGTTTATGGTTTACAGTAATGATGTAATAGTATATAATTACAGTTTATAGTTTACAGTAATGATGTAATAGTATATTATTACTCTTTATAGTTTACAGTAATGATGTAATAGTGTATATTATTACTGTTTATAGTTTACAGTAATGATGTAATAGTATATTATTACTGTTTCTAGTTTACAGTAATGATGTAATAGTAGATTATTACTGTTTCTAGTTTACTGTAATGTAATAGTATATATTTTTACTGTTTATAGTTTACAGTAATGATGTAATAGTATATTATTACTGTTTCTAGTTTACAGTAATGATGTAATAGTAGATTATTACTGTTTCTAGTTTACAGTAATGATGTAATAGTAGATTATTACTGTTTATGGTTTACAGTAATGATGTAATATTATATTATTACTGTTTCTAGTTTACAGTAATGATGTAATAGTATATTATTACTGTTTATAGTTTACAGTAATGATGTAATAGTATATATCATTACTGTTTATGGTTTACAGTAATGATGTAATAGTAGATTATTACTGTTTATGGTTTACAGTAATGATGTTATAGTATATTATTACTGTTTATAGTTTACAGTAATGATGCAATAGTATATATTATTACAGTAATGATGTAAGAGTATATATTATTACTGTTTCTATTTTACAGTAATGATGTAATATTATATTATTACTGTTTATAGTTTACAGAAATTATGTAATAGTATATTATTACTGTTTATAGTTTACAGTAATGATGTAATAGTATATTATTACTGTTTATAGTTTACAGTAATGATGTAATAGTATATATTATTACTGTTTCTAGTTTACAGTAATGAGGTAATATTATATTATTACTGTTTATGGTTTACAGTAATGATGTAATAGTAGATTATTACTGTTTATAGTTTACAGTAATGAGGTAATATTATATTATTACTGTTTCTAGTTTACAGTAATGATGTAATAGTATATTATTACTGTTTCTAGTTTACAGTAATGATGTAATAGTGTATATTATTACTGTTTATAGTTTACAGTAATGATGTAATAGTATATTATTACTGTTTATAGTTTACAGTAATGATGTAATAGTATATATTATTACTGTTTCTAGTTTACAGTAATGATGTACTATTATATTATTACTGTTTATGGTTTACAGTAATGATGTAATAGTATATAATTACAGTTTATAGTTTACAGTAATGATGTAATAGTATATTATTACTCTTTATAGTTTACAGTAATGATGTAATAGTGTATATTATTACTGTTTATAGTTTACAGTAATGATGTAATAGTATATTATTACTGTTTCTAGTTTACAGTAATGATGTAATAGTAGATTATTACTGTTTCTAGTTTACTGTAATGTAATAGTATATATTTTTACTGTTTATAGTTTACAGTAATGATGTAATAGTATATTATTACTGTTTCTAGTTTACAGTAATGATGTAATAGTAGATTATTACTGTTTCTAGTTTACAGTAATGATGTAATAGTAGATTATTACTGTTTATGGTTTACAGTAATGATGTAATATTATATTATTACTGTTTCTAGTTTACAGTAATGATGTAATAGTATATTATTACTGTTTATAGTTTACAGTAATGATGTAATAGTATATATTATTACTGTTTATGGTTTACAGTAATGATGTAATAGTAGATTATTACTGTTTATGGTTTACAGTAATGATGTTATAGTATATTATTACTGTTTATAGTTTACAGTAATGATGCAATAGTATATATTATTACAGTAATGATGTAAGAGTATATATTATTACTGTTTCTATTTTACAGTAATGATGTAATATTATATTATTACTGTTTATAGTTTACAGAAATTATGTAATAGTATATTATTACTGTTTATAGTTTACAGTAATGATGTAATAGAATATTATTACTGTTTATAGTTTACAGTAATGATGTAATAGTAGATTATTACTGTTTATGGTTTACAGTAATGATGTAATATTATATTATTACTGTTTATAGTTTACAGTAATGATGTAATAGTAGATTATTACTGTTTCTAGTTTACAGTAATGATGTAATAGTATATTATTAATGTTTATAGTTTACAGTAATGATGTAATAGTATATTATTACTGTTTCTAGTTTACAGTAATGATGTAATAGTAGATTATTACTGTTTATGGTTTACAGTAAGGATGTAATAGTATATTATTACTGTTTATGCTTTACAGTAATGATGTACTACTATATTATTACTGTTTATAGTTTACAGTAATGATGTAATAGTATATTATTACTGTTTATAGTTTACAGTAATGATGTAATAGTATATATTATTACTGTTTCTAGTTTACAGTAATGAGGTAATATTATATTATTACTGTTTATGGTTTACAGTAATGATGTAATAGTAGATTATTACTGTTTATAGTTTACAGTAATGAGGTAATATTATATTATTACTGTTTCTAGTTTACAGTAATGATGTAATAGTAGATTATTACTGTTTCTAGTTTACAGTAATGATGTAATAGTATATTATTACTGTTTATAGTTTACAGCAATGATGTAATAGTATATATTATTACTGTTTATAGTTTACAGTAATGATGTAATAGTAGATTATTACTGTTTATAGTTTACAGTAATGATGTAATAGTATATTATTACTGTTTATGCTTTACAGTAATGATGTACTATTATATTATTACTATTTATAGTTTACAGTAATGATGTGATAGTATATTATTACTGTTTATAGTTTACAGTAATGATGTACTATTATATTATTACTGTTTCTAGTTTACAGTAATGATGTAATAGTATATTATTACTGTTTATAGTTTACAGTAATGATGTAATAGTATATATTATTACTGTTTCTAGTTTACAGTAATGATGTACTATTATATTATTACTGTTTATGGTTTACAGTAATGATGTAATAGTATATAATTACTGTTTATAGTTTACAGTAATGATGTAATAGTATATTATTACTCTTTATAGTTTACAGTAATGATGTAATAGTATATTATTACTGTTTCTAGTTTACAGTAATGATGTAATAGTGTATATTATTACTGTTTATAGTTTACAGTAATGATGTAATAGTATATTATTACTGTTTATAGTTTACAGTAATGATGTAATAGTATATATTATTACTGTTTCTAGTTTACAGTAATGATGTACTATTATATTATTACTGTTTATGGTTTACAGTAATGATGTAATAGTATATAATTACAGTTTATAGTTTACAGTAATGATGTAATAGTATATTATTACTCTTTATAGTTTACAGTAATGATGTAATAGTGTATATTATTACTGTTTATAGTTTACAGTAATGATGTAATAGTATATTATTACTGTTTCTAGTTTACAGTAATGATGTAATAGTAGATTATTACTGTTTCTAGTTTACTGTAATGTAATAGTATATATTTTTACTGTTTATAGTTTACAGTAATGATGTAATAGTATATTATTACTGTTTCTAGTTTACAGTAATGATGTAATAGTAGATTATTACTGTTTCTAGTTTACAGTAATGATGTAATAGTAGATTATTACTGTTTATGGTTTACAGTAATGATGTAATATTATATTATTACTGTTTCTAGTTTACAGTAATGATGTAATAGTATATTATTACTGTTTATAGTTTACAGTAATGATGTAATAGTATATATTATTACTGTTTATGGTTTACAGTAATGATGTAATAGTAGATTATTACTGTTTATGGTTTACAGTAATGATGTTATAGTATATTATTACTGTTTATAGTTTACAGTAATGATGCAATAGTATATATTATTACAGTAATGATGTAAGAGTATATATTATTACTGTTTCTAGTTTACAGTAATGATGTAATATTATATTATTACTGTTTATAGTTTACAGAAATTATGTAATAGTATATTATTACTGTTTATAGTTTACAGTAATGATGTAATAGAATATTATTACTGTTTATAGTTTACAGTAATGATGTAATAGTAGATTATTACTGTTTATGGTTTACAGTAATGATGTAATATTATATTATTACTGTTTATAGTTTACAGTAATGATGTAATAGTAGATTATTACTGTTTCTAGTTTACAGTAATGATGTAATAGTATATATTATTACTGTTTCTAGTTTACAGTAATGATGTAATAGTATATTATTAATGTTTATAGTTTACAGTAATGATGTAATAGTATATTATTACTGTTTCTAGTTTACAGTAATGATGTAATAGTAGATTATTACTGTTTATGGTTTACAGTAAGGATGTAATAGTATATTATTACTGTTTATGCTTTACAGTAATGATGTACTACTATATTATTACTGTTTATAGTTTACAGTAATGATGTAATAGTATATTATTACTGTTTATAGTTTACAGTAATGATGTAATACTATATATTATTACTGTTTCTAGTTTACAGTAATGAGGTAATATTATATTATTACTGTTTATGGTTTACAGTAATGATGTAATAGTAGATTATTACTGTTTATAGTTTACAGTAATGAGGTAATATTATATTATTACTGTTTCTAGTTTACAGTAATGATGTAATAGTAGATTATTACTGTTTCTAGTTTACAGTAATGATGTAATAGTATATTATTACTGTTTATAGTTTACAGCAATGATGTAATAGTATATATTATTACTGTTTATAGTTTACAGTAATGATGTAATAGTATATTATTACTGTTTATAGTTTACAGTAATGATGTAATAGTAGATTATTACTGTTTATAGTTTACAGTAATGATGTAATAGTATATTATTACTGTTTATGCTTTACAGTAATGATGTACTATTATATTATTACTATTTATAGTTTACAGTAATGATGTGATAGTATATTATTACTGTTTATAGTTTACAGTAATGATGTACTATTATATTATTACTGTTTCTAGTTTACAGTAATGATGTAATAGTATATTATTACTGTTTATAGTTTACAGTAATGATGTAATAGTATATATTATTACTGTTTCTAGTTTACAGTAATGATGTACTATTATATTATTACTGTTTATGGTTTACAGTAATGATGTAATAGTATATAATTACTGTTTATAGTTTACAGTAATGATGTAATAGTATATTATTACTCTTTATAGTTTACAGTAATGATGTAATAGTATATTATTACTGTTTCTAGTTTACAGTAATGATGTAATAGTGTATATTATTACTGTTTATAGTTTACAGTAATGATGTAATAGTAGATTATTACTGTTTCTAGTTTACAGTAATGATGTAATAGTATATTATTACTGTTTCTAGTTTACAGTAATGATGTAATAGTATATATTATTACTGTTCATGGTTTACAGTAATGATGTAATAGTATATATTATTACTGTTCATGGTTTACAGTAATGATGTAATAGTATATATTATTACTGTTTCTAGTTTGCAGTAATGATGTAATAGTATATATTATTACTGTTTCTAGTTTACAATAATAATGTAATATTATATTATTACTCTTTATAGTTTACAGTAATGATGTAATAGTATATTATTACTGTTTCTAGTTTACAGTAATGATGTAATAGTATATATTATTACTGTTTCTAGTTTACAATAATAATGTAATATTATATTATTACTGTTTCTAGTTTACAGTAATGATGTAATAGTAGATTATTACTGTTTCTAGTTTACAGTAATGATGTAATAGTAGATTATTACTGTTTATGGTTTACAGTAATGATGTAATAGTAGATTATTACTGTTTCTAGTTTACAGTAATGATGTAATAGTAGATTATTACTGTTTATGGTTTACAGTAATGATGTAATATTATATTATTACTGTTTCTAGTTTACAGTAATGATGTAATAGTATATTATTACTGTTTATAGTTTACAGTAATGATGTAATAGTATATATTATTACTGTTTATGGTTTACAGTAATGATGTAATAGTAGATTATTACTGTTTATGGTTTACAGTAATGATGTTATAGTATATTATTACTGTTTATAGTTTACAGTAATGATGCAATAGTATATATTATTACAGTAATGATGTAAGAGTATATATTATTACTGTTTCTAGTTTACAGTAATGATGTAATATTATATTATTACTGTTTATAGTTTACAGAAATTATGTAATAGTATATTATTACTGTTTATAGTTTACAGTAATGATGTAATAGAATATTATTACTGTTTATAGTTTACAGTAATGATGTAATAGTAGATTATTACTGTTTATGGTTTACAGTAATGATGTAATATTATATTTTTACTGTTTATAGTTTACAGTAATGATGTAATAGTAGATTATTACTGTTTCTAGTTTACAGTAATGATGTAATAGTATATATTATTACTGTTTCTAGTTTACAGTAATGATGTAATAGTATATTATTAATGTTTATAGTTTACAGTAATGATGTAATAGTATATTATTACTGTTTCTAGTTTACAGTAATGATGTAATAGTAGATTATTACTGTTTATGGTTTACAGTAAGGATGTAATAGTATATTATTACTGTTTATGCTTTACAGTAATGATGTACTACTATATTATTACTGTTTATAGTTTACAGTAATGATGTAATAGTATATTATTACTGTTTATAGTTTACAGTAATGATGTAATACTATATATTATTACTGTTTCTAGTTTACAGTAATGAGGTAATATTATATTATTACTGTTTATGGTTTACAGTAATGATGTAATAGTAGATTATTACTGTTTATAGTTTACAGTAATGAGGTAATATTATATTATTACTGTTTCTAGTTTACAGTAATGATGTACTATTATATTATTACTGTTTATGGTTTACAGTAATGATGTAATAGTATATAATTACTGTTTATAGTTTACAGTAATGATGTAATAGTATATTATTACTCTTTATAGTTTACAGTAATGATGTAATAGTATATTATTACTGTTTCTAGTTTACAGTAATGATGTAATAGTGTATATTATTACTGTTTATAGTTTACAGTAATGATGTAATAGTAGATTATTACTGTTTCTAGTTTACAGTAATGATGTAATAGTATATTATTACTGTTTCTAGTTTACAGTAATGATGTAATAGTATATATTATTACTGTTCATGGTTTACAGTAATGATGTAATAGTATATATTATTACTGTTTCTAGTTTACAGTAATGATGTAATAGTAGATTATTACTGTTTATGGTTTACAGTAAGGATGTAATAGTATATTATTACTGTTTATGCTTTACAGTAATGATGTACTACTATATTATTACTGTTTATAGTTTACAGTAATGATGTAATAGTATATTATTACTGTTTATAGTTTACAGTAATGATGTAATACTATATATTATTACTGTTTCTAGTTTACAGTAATGAGGTAATATTATATTATTACTGTTTATGGTTTACAGTAATGATGTAATAGTAGATTATTACTGTTTATAGTTTACAGTAATGAGGTAATATTATATTATTACTGTTTCTAGTTTACAGTAATGATGTAATAGTAGATTATTACTGTTTCTAGTTTACAGTAATGATGTAATAGTATATTATTACTGTTTATAGTTTACAGCAATGATGTAATAGTATATATTATTACTGTTTATAGTTTACAGTAATGATGTAATAGTATATTATTACTGTTTATAGTTTACAGTAATGATGTAATAGTAGATTATTACTGTTTATAGTTTACAGTAATGATGTAATAGTATATTATTACTGTTTATGCTTTACAGTAATGATGTACTATTATATTATTACTATTTATAGTTTACAGTAATGATGTGATAGTATATTATTACTGTTTATAGTTTACAGTAATGATGTACTATTATATTATTACTGTTTCTAGTTTACAGTAATGATGTAATAGTATATTATTACTGTTTATAGTTTACAGTAATGATGTAATAGTATATATTATTACTGTTTCTAGTTTACAGTAATGATGTACTATTATATTATTACTGTTTATGGTTTACAGTAATGATGTAATAGTATATAATTACTGTTTATAGTTTACAGTAATGATGTAATAGTATATTATTACTCTTTATAGTTTACAGTAATGATGTAATAGTATATTATTACTGTTTCTAGTTTACAGTAATGATGTAATAGTGTATATTATTACTGTTTATAGTTTACAGTAATGATGTAATAGTAGATTATTACTGTTTCTAGTTTACAGTAATGATGTAATAGTATATTATTACTGTTTCTAGTTTACAGTAATGATGTAATAGTATATATTATTACTGTTCATGGTTTACAGTAATGATGTAATAGTATATATTATTACTGTTCATGGTTTACAGTAATGATGTAATAGTATATATTATTACTGTTTCTAGTTTGCAGTAATGATGTAATAGTATATATTATTACTGTTTCTAGTTTACAATAATAATGTAATATTATATTATTACTCTTTATAGTTTACAGTAATGATGTAATAGTATATTATTACTGTTTCTAGTTTACAGTAATGATGTAATAGTATATATTATTACTGTTTCTAGTTTACAATAATAATGTAATATTATATTATTACTGTTTCTAGTTTACAGTAATGATGTAAGAGTATATATTATTACTCTTTCTAGTTTACAGTAATGATGTAATAGTATATTATTACTGTTTATGGTTTACAGTAATGATGTACTATTATATTATTACTGTTTCTAGTTTACAGTAATTATGTAATAGTATATATTATTACTGTTTCTAGTTTACAGTAATGATGTAATAGTATATTATTACTGTTTCTAGTTTACAGTAATGATGTAATAGTATATATTATTACTGTTTCTAGTTTACAGTAATGATGTAATAGTATATATTATTACTGTTTCTAATTTACAGTAATGATGTAATATTATATTATTACTGTTTCTAGTTTACAGTAATGATGTAATAGTATATTATTACTGTTTTTGGTTTACAGTAATGATGTAATAGTAGATTATTACTGTTTCTAGTTTACAGTAATGATGTAATAGTAGATTATTACTGTTTCTAGTTTACTGTAATGTAATAGTATATATTTTTACTGTTTATAGTTTACAGTAATGATGTAATAGTATATTATTACTGTTTCTAGTTTACAGTAATGATGTAATAGTATATATTATTACTTTTTCTAGTTTACAGTAATGATGTAATAGTATATTATTACTGTTTATGGTTTACAGTAATGATGTAATAGTATATTATTACTGTTTCTAGTTTACAGTAATGATGTAATAGTATATATTATTACTGTTTCTAATTTACAGTAATGATGTAATAGTATATTATTACTGTTTATAGTTTACAGCAATGATGTAATAGTATATATTATTACTGTTTATAGTTTACAGTAATGATGTACTATTATATTATTACTGTTTATAGTTTACAGTAATGATGTAATAGTATATATTATTACTGTTTCTAGTTTACAGTAATGATGTAATAGTATATTATTACTGTTTCTAGTTTACAGTAATGATGTAATAGTATATATTATTACTTTTTCTAGTTTACAGTAATGATGTAATAGTATATTATTACTGTTTATGGTTTACAGTAATGATGTAATA
>JAJQXZ010000073.1:0-2500 GCA_021613375.1 Megaleporinus macrocephalus | reverse complement strand
GTGTTGGTGTGTGGGAGTGTTGGGGTGTGGGAGTGTTGGGGTGTGGAAATGTTGTGGTGTGGAAATGTTGAGTTGAGGGAATGTTGGGGTGTGGGAATGTTGGGGTGTGGGAGTGTTGGGGTGTGGGAGTGTTGGGTTGTGGGAATGTTATGGTGTGGGAGTGTTGGGGTGTGGGAGTGTTGGTGTGTGGGTATGTTGGGGTGTGGGAGTGTTGGGGTGGGGGAATGTTGGGGTGTGGGAATGTTGGGGTCTGGGAGTGTTGGGGTGTGTGAGTGTTGTGGTGTGTGAGTGTTGGGGTGTGTGAGTGTCGGGGTGTGGGAGTGTTTGGTGTGGGAGTGTTGGTGTGTGGGAATGTTGGGGTGTGGGAGTGTTGGGGTGTGGGAGTGTTGGGGTGTGGAAATGTTGGGGTGTGGGAATGTTGGGTTAAGGGAATGTTGGGGTGTGGGAATGTTGGGTTGAGGGAATGTTGGGGTGTGGGAGTGTTGGGGTGTGGGAGTGTTGGGGTGTGGGAGTGTTGGTGTGTGGGAATGTTGGGGTGTGGGAGTGTTGGGGTGGGGGAATGTTGGGGTGTGGGAATGTTGGGGTGTGGGAATGTTGGGGTGTGTGAGTGTTGGGGTGTGTGAGTGTTGGGGTGTGGGAATGTTGGGGTGTGGGAGTGTTGGGTTGTGGGAATGTTGGGGTGTGGGAGTGTTGGGGTGTGGGAATGTTATGGTGTGGGAGTGTTGGGGAGTGGGAATGTTATGGTGTGGGAGTGTTGGGGTGTGGGAGTGTTGGGGTTTGGAAGTGTTGGGGTGTGGGAATGTTATGGTGTGGGTGTTGGGGTGTGGGAGTGTTGGGGTGTGGGAGTGTTGGGTTGTGGGAATGTTGGGGTGTGGAAGTGTTGGGGTGTGGGAATGTTATGGTGTGGGAGTGTTGGGGTGTGGGAGTGTTGGTGTGTGGGAATGTTGGGGTGTGGGAGTGTTGGTGTGTGGGAATGTTGGGGTGTGGGAGTTTTGGTGTGTGAGTGTTGTGGTGTGTGAGTGTTGGGGTGTGGGAGTGTTGGGGTGGGGGAATGTTGAGGTGTGGGAGTGTTGGTGTGTGGGAATGTTGGGGTGTGGGAGTGTTGGGGTGTGGGAGTGTTGGGGTGTGGGAATGTTGGGGTGTGTGAGTGTTGTGGTGTGGGAATGTTGGTGTGTGGGAGTGCTGGTGTGTGGGAATGTTGGGTTGTGTGAGTGTTGGGGTGTGGGAATGTTGGTGTGTGGGAGTGCTGGTGTGTGGGAATGTTGGGGTGTGGGAATGTTATGGTGTGGGAATGTTGGGGTGTGTGAGTGTTGTGGTGTGGGAATGTTGGGGTGTGGGAGTGTTGGGGTGTGGGAGTGTTGGGGTGGGGGAATGTTGAGGTGTGGGAGTGTTGGTGTGTGGGAATGTTGGGGTGTGGGAGTGTTGGGGTGTGGGAGTGTTGGGGTGTGGGAATGTTGGGGTATGTGAGTGTTGTGGTGTGGGAATGTTGGTGTGTGGGAGTGCTGGTGTGTGGGAATGTTGGGTTGTGTGAGTGTTGGGGTGTGGGAATGTTGGTGTGTGGGAGTGCTGGTGTGTGGGAATGTTGGGGTGTGGGAATGTTATGGTGTGGGAATGTTGGGGTGTGTGAGTGTTGTGGTGTGGGAATGTTTGGGTGTGGGAGTGTTGGGGTGTGGGAGTGTTGGGTTGTGTGAGTGTTGGGGTGTGGGAATGTTGGTGTGTGGGAGTGCTGGTGTGTGGGAATGTTATGGTGTGGGAGTGTTGGTGTGTGGGAATGTTGGGGTGTGGGGGTGTTGGGGTGTGGAAGTGTTGGGGTGTGGGAATGTTATGGTGTGGGAGTGTTGGTGTGTGGGAATGTTATGGTGTGGGAGTGTTGGGGTGTGGGAATGTTGGGGTGTGGGAATGTTGGTGTGTGGGAATGTTATGGTGTGGGAGTGTTGGTGTGTGGGAATGTTATGGTGTGGGAGTGTTGGGGTGTGGGAGTGTTGGGGTGTGGGAATGTTGGGGTGTGGGAATGTTGGTGTGTGGGAATGTTATGGTGTGGGAGTGTTGGGGTGTGGGAGTGTTGGGGTGGGGGAATGTTGGGGTGTGGGAATGTTGGGGTGTGTGAGTGTTGTGGTGTGTGAGTGTTGAGGTGTGTGAGTGTCGGGGTGTGGGAGTGTTTGGTGTGGGAAATGTTGGTGTGTGGGAATGTTGGTGTGTGGGAATGTTGGTGTGTGGGAGTGTTGGTGTGTGGGAGTGTTGGGGTGTGGGAGTGTTGGGTTGTGTGAGTGTTGGTGTGTGGGAATGTTGGTGTGTGGGAATGTTGGGGTGTGGGAATGTTATGGTGTGGGAATGTTGGTGTGTGTGAGTGTTGTGGTGTGGGAATGTTGGGGTGTGGGAGTGTTGGGGTGTGGGAGTGTTGGGTTGTGTGAGTGTTGGGGTGTGGGAATGTTGGTGTGTGGGAGTGCTGGTGTGTGGGAATGTTGGTGTGTGGGAATGTTGGTGTGTGGGAGTGTTGGTG
>JAJQXZ010000072.1:0-39378 GCA_021613375.1 Megaleporinus macrocephalus | reverse complement strand
GTTCGCGGCTACTTCGCTCGCTCTCGGCACGGAGCGGAAACGGTGTTCGCGGCTACTTTGCTCTACTCCGGTACAGAGCGCGAGCGGTGTTCGCGGCTCCCTCGCTCGTTCACGGTACAGAGCGCGAGCGGTGTTCGCGGCTACTTCGCTACTTCCCGTTACAGAGCACAAACGCTGTTCGCGACTACTTCGCTCGTTCCCGCTACAGAGCACAATCGGTGTTCGCGGCTACTTTGCTCGACTCCGGTACAGAGCGCGAGCGGTGTTCGCGGCTACTTTGCTCTACTCCGGTACAGAGCGCGAGCGGTGTTCGCGGCTACTTTGCTCGTTCCCGGTACAGAGCGCAATCGGTGTTCGCGACTACTTCGCTCCTTCCCGGTACGGAGCGCAATCGATGTTCGCGGCTAATTCGCTCGCTCCCGGTACAGAGCGCGAGCGGTGTTCGCGGCTATTTCGCTCGTTCCCGTTAGAGAGTGCAATCGATGTTCGTGGCTACTTTGTTCTACTCCGGTACAGAGCGCGAGCGCTGTTCGCGGCTACTTCGCTATTTCCCGGTACAGAGTGCAATCGGTGCTCGCGGCTGCTTTGCTCGACTCTGGTATAGAGCGCGAGCGGTGTTCGCGGCGACTTCGCTCGTTCCCGGTACAGAGTGCAAGCGGTGTTCGCGGCTACTTCGCTTTTTTTCGCTTCGCATTTGACCTGCATCTGCTTTCTTGATCTGCAGCTAACCCAATCACACAAGCTCCCAAACAAAACAAAAAACAAAAATCATAATAAAAACAAATTCAGTATAGAGGGTATAAAGGTACCCTGAATCAAAGTAACCCTAGTTGGTTCTTTACTGAAGCCATAAGAAGACGTTTCACTGCCAAACCTTGATGGGACATTTTCAGGAGCTCAGGAGGAACAAGAGGAAAGATGGCGAGGAATGCAACCCAGAGGATGTTGTATCTTCGGATGAAGAGGAAATCCCTCAAGCTGACCGAGAGACATTTTTGTCAAAGAATGGCAAAATTACATGGTCCTTATCAAATTCAGACAGCAACCAGGTAAGGACAGCAGCATCAAACATCATAAGGATAACTCTAGGACCACCAAGGTATTCGACTGCCCATGTCCAGGACATTTCATCCACATTTCTCCTCTTCATCACACCAGCCATAGAAAAAATCATCCTGGAGAATACAAATTTGGAGGGTTTCCGGAAACAACGGAACTGAATCTTATCCTGATGTACCTGAGGCTGCAGCTGGGTCAGTCAAAAGAACAAGGTGCCAGTTCTGCCTCTGGAAGAAGGACTGCAAGACAAAAGCTGTGTGCTGCACATGTGAGAAACACATCTGCAAAGTCCACTCTCCCATTCGTACATTCCTTAAAATATAAAAGAATAAACTGTTTGTTTATTGTTTTTTCCCTTTCAATATAATTAATTCAGAAGTAGTTACTTCACATTTATAATAGCATAATAAACCTTTACTGAATAAATGTTGGTTTGTGGTAAAAAAAAAAAAAAGGTGTAATACTGTTCATTACTGATTGTTTTTTTGTATTGTGTAACAAAAAAAAATAAATAAATGAATTAAATTGAGTTGAAATAAAAATGAACAGGTTTTTTCATCATGCAAAATTAATTTTGGATTTACAATTCAATTAAGCTGCTTTATTTTGGGTCTTTGGAAGGGCGGGTCACTTTTAAATTTAAATAGAAATGGTGTAATGCTCAAAAACATACTATGACAAGGGTCCAGCATTCTTGATCACAACAGATGACAAAAGCATGAGAGAACCAGAGCTGTTTTTGGTGGACTTGCACTGTTTCAATGTATATTTATTTCTTAAAAGCTTAACTTATATCAGTAATATGAATTCTATTCAGTGTGTTTATTTGAAGGTAACTGGAAACTCTAATGCTAGACTAAATGGCTACAGGTGCTGGACTGTTAGCCGTTAGCCACCAAATACGGGCTATTTTGATAGAAACTAATCGGTGTTCGCGGCTACTTCACTCGTTCCCGGTACAGAGCGCTATCGGTGTTCGCGGCTGCTTTGCTCGACTCTGGTGTAGAGCACAATCGGTGTTCGCGGCTAATTCGCTCGCTCCCGGTACAGAGCGCAAGCGGTGTTCGTGGCTACCTCTCTTGGTCCCGGTACAGAGCGCAAGCCGTGTTCGTGGCTACCTCTCTTGGTCCCGGTACAGAGCGCAAGCCGTGTTCGTGGCTACTTCGCTCGACCTAATATAATTCATGAAGTCAGATTAATGTTCATACACAACACATTATAGCATCTGTTCATAAGAAAACTGGGTAATACGTCTATTTTGATAGAAACTAATCGGTGTTCGCGGCTCCTTCGCTCGTTCCCGGTAAAGAGCGCAAGCGGTGTTCGCGGAGACTTTGCTCGTTCCCGGTACAGAGCGCAATCGGTGTTCGCGGCTACTTCGCTCGCTCCCGGTACGGAGCGCAAGCGGTGTTCGTGGCTACTTCGCTCGTTCCCGATAAAGAGTGCAATCGATGTTCATGGCTACTTCGCTCCTTACCGGTACAGAGCGCAAGCGGTGTTCGCGGCAACCTCGCTCGTTCCCGGTACAGAGTGCAATCGATATTTGTGGCTTCTTCGCTCGTTCCCGGTACAGAGCGCATAGAAACTAATCGGTGTTCCAGATACAGAGTGCAAGCGGTGTTCGCGGCTACTTCGCTCGTTCCCGGTACAGAGCGCAAACGCTGTTCGCGGCTACTTCGCTCGCTCCCGGTACAGAGCGCAAGCGGTGTACGCGGAGACTTTGCTCGTTCCCGGTAGAGAGTGCAAGTGGTGTTCGCGGCGACTTTGCTCGTTCCCGTTACAGAGTGCAAGTGGTGTTCGCGGCTACTTCGCTCGCTCTCGGCACGGAGCGGAAGCGGTGTTCGCGGCTACTTTGCTCTACTCCGGTACAGAGCGCGAGCGGTGTTCGCGGCTACTTCGCTCGTTCCCGCTACAGAGCGCAAGCGGTGTTCGCGGCAACCTCGCTCGTTCCCGGTAAAGAGTGCAATCGATATTTGTGGCTTCTTCGCTCGTTCCCGGTACAGAGCGCATAGAAACTAATCGGTGTTCCAGATACAGAGTGCAAGCGGTGTTCGCGGCTACTTCGCTCGTTCCTGGTACAGAGCGCAAACGCTGTTCGCGGCTACTTCGCTCGCTCCCGGGACAGAGCGCAAGCGGTGTACACGGAGACTTTGCTCGTTCCCGGTAGAGAGTGCAAGTGGTGTTCGCGGCGACTTTGCTCGTTCCCGTTACAGAGTGCAAGTGGTGTTCGCGGCTACTTCGCTCGCTCTCGGTACAGAGCGCAAGCGGTGTTCGCGGCTGCTTTGCTCGACTCTGGTATAGAGCGCGAGCGGTGTTCGCGGCTCCCTCGCTCGTTCCCGGTACAGAGCGCAAGCGCTGTTCGCGGCTACTTCGCTACTTCCCTTTACAGAGCACAAGCGCTGTTCGCGGCTACTTCGCTCGTTCCCGCTACAGAGCACAATCGGTGTTCGCGGCTACTTTGCTCGACTCCGGTACAGAGCGCGAGCGGTGTTCGCGGCTACTTCGCTCGTTCCCGGTACGGAGCGCAAGCGCTGTTCGCGGCTACTTCGCTCGTTCCCGGTTCAGAGCGCGAGCGCTGTTCGCGACTACTTCGCTCGTTCCCGCTACAGAGCATAATCGGTGTTCGCGGCTACTTTGCTCGACTCCGGTACAGAGCGCGAGCGGTGTTCGCGGCTACTTTGCTCTACTCCGGTACAGAGCGCGAGCGGTGTTCGCGACTACTTAGCTCCTTCCCGGTACAGAGCGCAATCGGTGTTCGCGACTACTTCGCTCCTTCCCGGTACGGAGCGCAATCGATGTTCGCGGCTAATTCGCTCGTTCCCGGTACAGAGCGGAAGCGGTGTTTGCGGCTATTTCGCTCGTTCCCGTTAGAGAGTGCAATCGATGTTCGTGGCTACTTTGTTCTACTCCGGTACAGAGCGCGAGCGCTGTTCGCGGCTACTTCGCTATTTCCCGGTACAGAGTGCAATCGGTGCTCGCGGCTGCTTTGCTCGACTCTGGTATAGAGCGCGAGCGGTGTTCGCGGCTACTTCGCTCGTTCCCGGTACAGAGCGCAAGCGCTGTTCGCGGCTACTTCGCTCGTTCCCGGTACAGAGCACAATCGGTGTTCGCGGCTAATTCGCTCGCTCCCGGTACAGAGTGCAAGTGGTGTTCGCGGCTACTTCGCTCGCTCTCGGTACAGAGCGCAAGCGGTGTTCGCGGCTACTTCGCTCGTTCCCGTTACAGAGCGCAATCGGCGTTCGCGGCTACTTTGCTCTACTCCGGTACAGAGCGCGAGCGGTGTTCGCGGCTACTTTGCTCTACTCCGGTACAGAGCGCGAGCGGTGTTCGCGGCTACTTCGCTCGTTCCCGGTACAGAGCGCAAGCGCTGTTCGCGGCTACTTCGCTCGTTCCCGGTACAGAGCACAATCGGTGTTCGCGGCTAATTCGCTCGCTCCCGGTACAGAGCGCAATCGGTGTTCGCGGCTACTTTGCTCTACTCCGGTACAGAGCGCGAGCGGTGTTCGCGGCTACTTCGCTCGTTCCCGGTACAGAGCGCAAGCGCTGTTCGCGGCTACTTCACAGGTTCCAGGTACAGAGCGCAAGCGCTGTTCGCGGCTAGTTCGCTTTTTTTTTTGCTTCGCATTTGACCTGCATCTGCACTCTTGATCTGCAGCTAACCCAATCACACAAGCTCCCAAACAAAACAAAAAACAAAAATCATAATAAAAACAAATTCAGTATAGAGGGTATAAAGGTACCCTGAATCAAAGTAACCCTAGTTGGTTCTTTACTGAAGCCATAAGAAGACGTTTCACTGCCAAACCTTGATGGGACATTTTCAGGAGCTCAGGAGGAACAAGAGGAAAGATGGCGAGGAATGCAACCCAGAGGATGTTGTATCTTCGGATGAAGAGGAAATCCCTCAAGCTGACCGAGAGACATTTTTGTCAAAGAATGGCAAAATTACATGGTCCTTATCAAATTCAGACAGCAACCAGGTAAGGACAGCAGCATCAAACATCATAAGGATAACTCTAGGACCACCAAGGTATTCGACTGCCCATGTCCAGGACATTTCATCCACATTTCTCCTCTTCATCACACCAGCCATAGAAAAAATCATCCTGGAGAATACAAATTTGGAGGGTTTCCGGAAACAATGGAACTGAATCTTATCCTGATCTACCTGAGGCTGCAGCTGGGTCAGTCAAAAGAACAAGGTGCCAGTTCTGCCTCTGGAAGAAGGACTGCAAGACAAAAGCTGTGTGCTGCACATGTGAGAAACACATCTGCAAAGTCCACTCTCCCATTCGTACAATCCTTAAAATATAAAAGAATAAACTGTTTGTTTATTGTTTTTTCCCTTTCAATATAATTAATTCAGAAGTAGTTACTTCACATTTATAATAGCATAATAAAGCTTTACTGAATAAATGTTGGTTTGTGGTAAAAAAAAAAAAAAGGTGTAATACTGTTCATTACTGATTGTCTTTTTGTATTGTGTAACAAAAAAATAATAAAATAAATGAATTAAATTGAGTTGAAATAAAAATGAACAGGTTTTTTCATCATGCAAAATTAATTTTGGATTTACAATTCAATTAAGCTGCTTTATTTTGGATCTTTGGAAGGGCGGGTCACTTTTAAATTTAAATAGAAATGGTGTAATGCTAAAAAACATACTATGACAAGGGTCCAGCATTCTTGATCACAACAGATGACAAAAGCATGAGAGAACCAGAGCTGTTTTTGGTGGACTTTCACTGTTTCAATGTATATTTATTTCTTAAAAGCTTAACTAATATCAGTAATATGAATTCTATTCAGTGTGTTTATTTGAAGGTAACTGGAAACTCTAATGCTAGACTAAATGGCTACAGGTGCTGAACTGTTAGCCGTTAGCCACCAAATACGGGCTATTTTGATAGAAACTAATCGGTGTTCGCGGCTACTTCACTCGTTCCCGGTACAGAGCGCAATCGGTGTTCGCGACTACTTCGCTCCTTCCCGGTACGGAGCGCAATCGATGTTCGCGGCTACTTTGCTCGACTCCGGTACAGAGCGCGAGCGGTGTTCGCGGCTACTTCGCTCGTTCACGGTACAGAGCGCGAGCGGTGTTCGCGGCTACTTCGCTCGTTCACGGTACAGAGCGCAAGCGCTGTTCGCGGCTACTTCGTTCGTTCCCGGTACAGAGTGTAAGAGGTGTTCGTGGCTACCTCTCTTGGTCCCGGTACAGAGCACAATCGGTGTTCGCGGCTACTTCGCTCGCTCCCGAAACAGAGTGCAAGAGGTGTTCGTGGTTACCTCTCTTGGTCCCGGTGTTCTATCATTTCATCCTACCCATCGAACGGTCCTACTTAGGCTTACTGCGCATGCGCACACCACGATTACGTCGAGATTTCCATAGTTGGCGGATACGCCCATAATTTTATCCTACCTGGACTTCGAGTTTTAGACAGTGCAGTAAGTTAACTTGTTCTTTGTAATGTTTTAACGTCTTTTTAACGTCAGTTGTTTTCTTAAGCTTATCATATAAACGTAGCTTTATGTTATTGCCTGCTGGAGTGTTCTGAATGTGTACGTGGAAGTACATAAATATAGCGGGAGCGTTTCAAAATGGTGCGGATAAGTTCAAAACTTGCCAAAGTGTTTGTACTCTCAGTGGATTTTCGTATCTTACGCTTAACCACGTGCAACTACAAGCATTTCATCATTAATTTGGTGGGCTCGAACACATTCAGAAGCTGCTTTATTCAGTGCTTTTCGACGTAGACAGGTACATTCGTCAGGGGTTGAGACTTGTCTCAGCCTGATAAATGCACATAGAAGTTAGCTAGCGAATTTAAGTTAGCCTCCTAGACACGGTTAGTTGAGTTGTCGTCCATAAAACAGTGACACTCCTACAGGCAATACTGTAAATAATATTAATATGTGATAATATAGTGGTATTGTCAGTGCTTTTTTATTCTGTACTTTAATTGACTCTTTTCTTACTTCTATTTTTCGTGATAGCCATGGAAAAGAAATGGGAGACTATATACAGTTTTCTGTCTTCGGGGTCTTACCCCTCAGGCTATGACAAGTCACAGCGGCAAAATCTTCGGAGATATGCCTCCAATTTTCAGCTAAATGGTTAGTGTATATAAACATCTCTCTTTTTTTATCTCCTTCTTGCTATTTCTCTCTCTATTTGTCTGCCACTCTCTCTCTCTCTCTCTCTCTCTCTCTCTCTCTCTCTCTCTCTCTCTCACACACACACACACACATGCATAGCATAGATACAATATCTGGGTGATTCTTCAATTAGGGGAACTTTTAGGACCCTAGGTTATAAATTTGTGTTTAAATGACTTTATTACAAAACAACATATTAGGTATTAAAATGATTTTTATAATGATTTAAACATCAATATTTCGCTACTTTGGCATTGTCCCTAACCCAGACTTTAAAACGTAGGTGCCCCAATAAAATACTAAAAAAGTGATCAATTCAAGAAAAAGATCACAATATGAGTTTCATAAAAACTTAAAAAGAAACTTAATGTACTGTTTAGTTTCATATTTGTACATATGCATAATTTTGAGCAATATATTATCATCCCCAACATTATCACCATTACCGCAACAGTGTATGACTTCTGCAGGGAACTATTTAAATGTTGCACTTGTTTATGTTGTAACCATAGAAACAAAGACTCACAAAGGAGCACATGTCAGCCATGAGTGAGGAGTGAGATGTTAATGTGTGTAAATGGGAGTAACTGAATCGTGTATTGCTCCTGATCATAGAGTACATTTATTCAAGGTGAACATTGTCATTACCACAAAACATCATTACCAATCTGTTCAGAATCATTGGCTGTATCAGCCACTGGACTGTAAAAACCCATTCATTCATTCAGACTGAACAAAATGATTGGATGGCTTACCTGCTTGTCCTCCTGCCTGCCTCCCTCACTCCCTAATTCTGGCCACACTGCACATGTACTCATTTGCGCATGTGCAGAGACGCATGTAGACACATAGACACACTTATACGCCACTAAAAGCTGGAAGAATGGCAGAGAAATTTACACCTGCTTGCACTATTAGACAAAGAAAAGAAAGATGGGGTTAGAAAAAGCTTTATAAGGTATGTGGATAGTGCTGTTAACACTTCTCAATGTGGCTAGTCAAGCAGTGCACATTCATGTGTTTTAGGGGAGTGGCTTTAGAAGGAGGGCTGAAAGTAGGGGGTGGGACTTTTTCAGGTTGGATATTTTCAAAAACTAGTTTACACTAGTTTCTACAATATCACCTGCTATAATTTGATAGCCTAAATATTATTATAAAACTGTACTACCTGCATTTAAACCATAGGTAGGATAATTCGATAGCCTAAATATCACCATAAAACTGTACTACCTGCATTTAAACCATAGGTAGGATAATTCGATAGCCTAAATATCACTATAAAACAGTGCTACCTGCATTTAAACCATAGGTAGGATAATTCGATAGCCTAAATATCACCATAAAACTGTACTACCTGCATTTAAACCATAGGTAGGATAATTCGATAGCCTAAATATTATTATAAAACTGTACTACCTGCATTTAAACCATAGGTAGGATAATTCGATAGTCTAAATATTATTATAAAACTGTACTACTTGCATTAAAACCATAGGTAGGATAATTCGATAGCCTAAATATTATCATAAAACAGTACTACCTGCATTTAAACCATAGGTAGGATAATTCGATAGCTTAAATATCACCGTAAAACAGTAGTACCTGCATTTAAACCATAGGTAGGATAATTCGATAGCCTAAATATCATCATAAAACAGTACTACCTGCATTAAAGCCATAGGTAGGATAATTCGATAGCCTAAATATCACCATAAAACAGTACTACCTGCATTTAAACCATAGGTAGGATAATTCGATAGCCTAAATATTATTATAAAACTGTACTACCTGCATTTAAACCATAGGTAGGATAATTCGATAGCCTAAATATCACCATAAAACAGTGCTACCTGCATTAAAACCATAGGTAGGATAATTCGATAGCCTAAATATTATTATAAAACTGTACTACCTGCATTTAAACCATAGGTAGGATAATTCGATAGCCTAAATATCACCATAAAACAGTGCTACCTGCATTAAAACCATAGGTAGGATAATTCGATGGCCTAAATATTATTATATAACTGTACTACCTGCATTTAAACCATAGGTAGGATAATTCGATGGCCTAAATATTATTATATAACTGTACTACCTGCATTTAAACCATAGGTAGGATAATTCGATAGCCTAAATATCACCATAAAACAGTGCTACCTGCATTAAAACCATAGGTAGGATAATTCGATAGCCTAAATATCACCATAAAACAGTACTACCTGCATTAAAACCATAGGTAGGATAATTCGATAGCCTAAATATTATCATAAAACAGTAGTACCTGCATTTAAACCATAGGTAGGATAATTCGATAGCCTAAATATCACCATAAAACAGTGCTACCTGCATTAAAACCATAGGTAGGATAATTCGATAGCCTAAATATTATCATAAAACTGTACTACCTGCATTTAAACCATAGGTAGGATAATTCGATAGCCTAAATATCACCATAAAACAGTAGTACCTGCATTTAAACCATAGGTAGGATAATTCGATAGCCTAAATATCATCATAAAACAGTACTACCTGCATTAAAGCCATAGGTAGGATAATTCGATAGCCTAAATATCACCATAAAACAGTACTACCTGCATTTAAACCATAGGTAGGATAATTCGATAGCCTAAATATTATTATAAAACTGTACTACCTGCATTTAAACCATAGGTAGGATAATTCGATAGCCTAAATATCACCATAAAACAGTGCTACCTGCATTAAAACCATAGGTAGGATAATTCGATAGCCTAAATATTATTATAAAACTGTACTACCTGCATTTAAACCATAGGTAGGATAATTCGATAGCCTAAATATCACCATAAAACAGTGCTACCTGCATTAAAACCATAGGTAGGATAATTCGATGGCCTAAATATTATTATATAACTGTACTACCTGCATTTAAACCATAGGTAGGATAATTCGATGGCCTAAATATTATTATATAACTGTACTACCTGCATTTAAACCATAGGTAGGATAATTCGATAGCCTGAATATCACCATAAAACAGTGCTACCTGCATTAAAACCATAGGTAGGATAATTCGATAGCCTAAATATTATCATAAAACAGTACTACCTGCATTTAAACCATAGGTAGGATAATTCGATAGCCTAAATATCACCATAAAACAGTGCTACCTGCATTAAAACCATAGGTAGGATAATTCGATAGCCTAAATATTATTATAAAACTGTACTACCTGCATTAAAACCATAGGTAGGATAATTCGATAGCCTAAATATCACCATAAAACAGTGCTACCTGCATTAAAACCATAGGTAGGATAGTAAAGTCTCATGACTTTATTATCTAATAATGTATTTAATTGTTTTGATGTAGATGGAGATCTCTTTTTTGGGAATAAAAGAAGAGTCATTAAAACCAAAGACGAAGCCATGATGCTGTTTCAAGAGTTTCATTCCTCTCCCATGGGTGGACATTCAGGCATCATAAAAACACGGACAGCCATGTGTTCCAGATTTTACTGGCATGGAATGTCAGTTGACATTGACAACTGGGTATGTGTTTTGTTGCTCTTTTTTTGTTGTTTTTTGTTGTTTTCTTACCAATTACTGTATTTTCCAAAAATGCAAGCTATGTAGATTTTAATCATTTTTATCTTAAAGGTCTTGGAATGTGATAAATGCCAAAAAGTTGGAAAACCTTTGACCGCTGCACAACCACTACAGTGCATTAAGGTAAATACTTGCAGTAACAATTGTAAGCGATCTTGCTAAATGTATGCATGTATGCATATTAGGGTCAAACAATATATTTTTTTGTCATTAATCATGTTTTATGTGGTTGGTAATATTAATTGTTTTACCAAGTTTAACACAAAAGAGTTGTTACATGTTAAAAAAGGATAGAACTAGGGCTGCACAATATGGACCTCTTTACATTAACTTACATGTTCATTATACACTACAAACCTTTTGCCTTCTGTAAAGCTACTGGTTTGGGGAAGCATGTTTTTTTTGGACAGCAACAATGTCATTTATACAGTAAATAATTCCTCCATGATTGTAACTTTTACTGAACTATATGCCTTAGAAATAATTGTTATTAGTTTTATTGTCTTTTCTTGTTAATGTTATGTTTCTGTTAAAGTGTCCAAATTGGCTTATTAACCATCTTACTTCCTATCTGCTGTTCATTATTAACAAATTATTCCTTATATTTTTTGTAACTAAGACAGTCTAATGAAATAAAGCCGAGTAAATAGACCAAAATGTAATGTCATGATACTTTGATTTTAATATTACACAATGTAAATTTTTTCTAAAAGTGAAATTATTCAAATCAAATACAATCTTATTCAATTTTATTCAACAGTTTACACACTGTTGTGCACTAATTTCATTTAGACAGGACTAACTGTGCTCTTTTTGTAACCAACAATGTCCATGTATAAAAAACAAATTGTGCACGAAATATATTGTGACCAGCCCTACTTAATTATAGCTTATTTGTTTTTGCTTTGTAGGTGTCAGCAGTCTGGGAGCTCATTGGGATAGACCTAACGGGACCATTCCCAAAAACTGCAGATGGCTTCCAATACATTCTGACAGTTACAGATTACTTCTCGAAATGGGTAGAGGCCTTTCCTTTGAAAAGTAAATCTGCAGCTGAAGTGGGGAGAAATCTTTGTTCCATCATTTACAGACATGGCTGTCCGAAACGCATCCTTTCAGATCAAGGACGGGAATTCGTCAATGATGTAAGTGATCTTTTTAAAATTCTTGCCATTAAGGCTGGGCGATAAAGCAATAGCAATAATTATCATGAAATAATGTTTTCTCGATAGAACCATAAGACGTAGTCGATAGAAAGTCGATAGATTCTGTCCATGTTTTGAGGGACAATACGAACAGCCAATGAGAATCACGTCGCCCCAAACAAATCAAGTGGCTGAACTGAGTTCCAGTCATTTCATGTTTGGTTGTACCACACAGCACAGAGTGTAGACGTAGCAGCAGCTTAACCCACACTGTAGTAATCTGGTTACTGCAGGCGTTCACACTTGAGCAGTGAGAATAAAATAAGAGAAAATAACATCAGAAATCGTTAACGTGAGCGACACAAGACTGCTGTCTTGCTGCTGTGTTGATGAAACTCTATGGGATGTTTGATCTTCAAGGTCTCGTGTATAGCAGTTGTACTGTTGTGATCATCTCCACTGTGCAGAGCTGACAGAGCACCACACTGTTGTGTTTCTGTGTGAAACACTCCCACAACGTTAGATGTACATGAGAGATTGTTTGTAGCTGCAGCTCATGCTCCAAATAAATCCATGCTTTCAGTAGGCGCAGACATCTTTGCGAAGCATCGATGCACCTTATGCTAATCAACGTAATTTCGAAATCTGCCTTTTGTATTTGCCGTTGACCCAAGATAAATAAGTGTGTATAATGTATTTGAAATAAAGTTGTGTCTTCTGATAGAATTATCGTGATAATATGTTTTCCCATATTGCCCAGCCCTACTTGCCATCATAAACCTGGAAAACTTTTGAGCCCTTTGTTTTTTTAGGATTCATAGTAGCTGTCTGGACATTCTGCTTGTGATGCTTGTGATTTTTGTTATTATGCATGCTAATTGAATGTTTATTTTGTGAATAGATTTGTTTTCAATAATCATACCTTTCTAAAGCTTAACCATAGGCTTTGTGAAATGCTACACATCAAAAGGAGTGTGACAGCAGCCTATCATCCACAAACAAATGGCCTGGATGAAAAGACAAATGACAACATAAAACGGTATATTTTTGTATTTATTCCAGTGCTTGCACCATATATAGGACTATTTTTGGAAAATGGAAAACGCAAGTAATAAAAACAGTGTTTACATTTACTTTGTCGTTTAGGCCATTGCAGACAGTATGGACCCAACATATTTCATGTTTTGTCTAATCAACTTTATGTCAGTTGTTAATGTACATTAATTTCTGATTTTCAGGCCTACAACACATTCCAAAAAGGTTGTGACAGTACAGCAATACAACTTTGTAAAATAACCAAAATAACTCCAGAAACACTTCATCGCTCGATATCCTTGGTGCCAAAACATCTTTTCATTGTTGTGAGAAGGGCACTACAAAATGGTAAATGTTTCACTGTCCCAACTTTGTTAAGAATGTGCTGCAGGCCTATAATGCAGGATTGGATGTATATTAACGAATAAGAAGTTGTCTGCAATTAAATAAAAGTAAATGTAAAAAACACTATTTTTTTTATTTGCATTTTCCACACTGTCCCTTTTCCTGGTTTGGAAAAGTATAAAAACTGTGTTCTAAAATATGTGAGACAGCCTTTTTTTTGCATAAACTGCATAAGCAGTGCATTTCTTTTAGCAAATTAATATAGAACAGTGGTTCCCAAACTTTTTACAGTCTAGTACCCCTTCATACCTTAACAGCAGTCATTACAGTACTCGCTTCAGCACAGCTTTCAGCACAGAATAAACTAATAATCTAATAATGTAATAAATTATCAATTTTAGTTGAACAGGTGATATGCAGGTGGGACCAGAGAACAACACATTACTCTGCATCATACCCAATTTATGACAAAGAGTAAAATACTTAAGTATAAGTGTTTTGTCATGTGCTGGAATTTGTGCAGTAATTGTACAGCTAACTAATGGAATTACATTAAAAGAAAATTGATGCCAGAGTTTTTGATGTAGCCCCAACGTCATAGGGTATTACACCTGATGGATATGGGAATCACTGAGATATATATATATATATATATATATATATATATATATATATATATATATATATTCATTATATATTTGCATTTTAGAGCCCTTAAAAAATTGGTCAACGAACAACAAAATGATTGGAATGTATATCTGGATGCCACCCTGTTTTCATCATTGCGGTCTAAAGTCCACACCACCACAAAACACTCTCCGTTCCTTTTGATGTATGGGAGGGAGGCAGTGTTTCCGTCTGAGGTTCCTGCTGAAGTGCCAGTAAGTATGTTCATGTGCCTTTCCAGTTTTAGCAAAATACGTATTACTTTAATGTAAGAAATGTCCTTTTGATTATATTTCCAGCAATAAATTAAGCATGTATGTAAGGAAAACTATACAATTAACAGAACAATTACACAGAAGACACAAACACTGAATATAATGTAATATTTTTCCGGTTTTGAGTTTCCACCTTTATTACAACTTCCATTCCTTATAGGACACTCACTATCAGTTTCTCAGATTTCAGTCTTAGAAGTTGGTTTAGCATTTTCTTCTTCTTGCTATCCAAATAATCCTAAACAACAATTGATGTTGTTGAGGTTGTGGACTCTGGGGTGGTGAGTACATTGTTCTGTGAACACCAGAATCTTCTTTGTTTTATGTGTTTGTATCTTCTTTTCTCAGTAAGGGCTGTTTGACAGCAACACATCCTTTCAGACTTATAACATTCAGCTGTCTTTTCACAGTGGTAGGATCGACAGAAACGCTTAAGGATGTTTTTTTAGATCTGAAATTGGGGCTTGTCTTTCTTCTTTCTGTCAAAGATGAACGCTCTAATTGATGTTTGTCTGATGCAGGCAGTTTTTGGGTCTACCAGGCCTTGATACTCAGGTTTATTGTATTCACTAATTGTGGTAACATTTCTTGACTGTTTTTCAATATAGCTTTCCACCATTATTCTCCCAGAAGGAGGATACAGCAAGTTTTTAGATTCAAAACAAAAAACAATAGAAGCTGTTAAAAGAACAGCAGAAGAGAACGTATGTAAGTCTCAAGAAAAAGCAAAAGAAGCATATGCCAGAAAAGTGCAGAAGAAGTATCAAAATGTTGTGTATAACGTTGGAGATGAAGTTTTCTACAGAATATGAGAAAGCGTGGAAGGAAAGGCGGAAGAATAGAACCTGATTTCTCTGGTCCATATGTTGTCCAGTCAGTCTGTGGCAAACTTGTCACATTAAGGAACCCTGAAGTTGCTATTTTGAAAAACAAATACAACATTGGCCATTTAAAGCCATATAGAAGAAGCCAAGCAGGAAACGAATCAGGTCACTGTCCTGTCAGCCAGCCGACAACAGCAGCAGCAGAATCTTGTCTCCCTCAAACAGCAGGTTTTCAGAAGAGTGCAGAGATCCAAATTTACGACGACCCTCAGTTATACATTTAGCTTCGAAACAAACTGGCGGCAAAAACATGTCCAAGCAACCACAGTAGCTGAAAAACCTGCAATGGGGAGCTCAACAAGAAGCATTCAAGAAGAAGGTGTTTTAGTTACAAAGCTCAGATTTTGACCAGTTGGTCCGTTTGTTACCAGTTTGGTCTACCCCACCGGTTCATATTTTTGTTCGTGGAGGTTTGCCCATGATGTAATGTTTCTTTTATATAAGTCCACTGGCCTGTTTGACCTGTTGGTCTTAAGTTGGCCATTTAACCTTTAGGATGGACAAAATAACCTGTGAAAATGCACGATATTTAATGTATTGAGGGCTGCAGTCACAGAATTTGAAGAGCAGTGTATCACTTTAAATACCACTAAATTATAAACATGTGGCTTGGTGAATTGTGTTTTAGCTTTTTTGGCTTGTATGAAGCCATAGGAATTATCCAAATCATAGACCCTGGTTCACAGTGGTATGATTAGCCACCTGAACATCTTATAAATGAGGCTGTTTTGTAGTACTGTGTGCACACTGCTTCCTTGGTGGAAACACTGCTTATAAATAAATATATTTGTAAAATAAATATTACATTAGCAATGTTTAGGTTATCATGTCCACCCCATTTATTTTCCTTTTTGTTGTTTGCATGAGGACTGTTTGGCATGTTTGTGTTACACTGTTCATTTTATGTTGCCCTGTTGGCCCTGCCTTGGCCTTGTTTATTAGTAGATAACTTATATGATGATGCTAATGTTTACATATTTGCTTTCAGTATTAAGACTCTGGTCTTCAAAGGACAACAATCAGGTGGAAGCAGTTGTCGGACCATACAAATTGTATGACTCTTCTTTTAGAACACTGCAAGGGACTGAATGGGTCGCTGATGAAGTAAGAATCAGAAATAAATAAAGTTTTAATGTAAGTCCTTCTCAGGATTTAGTTTCAACTGGCTGGACACTTTAGCTGCTGGATTATTGCTGGATAACTATTCAGAGAGGCCTGGCAGTTGAACCACAATCCTAAGAGAAATTTTTACTTTCTGGATCAAATTGCTTATTTGATTATTAACAATTATCATGTGAATGTAGGTGATTGATGCATACCTCCACCATCTGATTGAAGAACATAAGGCAAGTCGGATTTAAGGGTATAGTTATTTTGAGATTTTTCTTCTTTCATATTTTTTATTATACTAATTGCTGACTGCTGTTTTACAGATGCCTGCATATCAGCTGAGTGCAGTGGTTGCTTCTTCTTTGGTCGCTGGACAGTTTCGATGTCTCAGAAAGGTAATGCACCTACACATAAAGTACTGGTCATTACTTACACCATTTAGAACCATAGCTAATATTTTCTATTAAAAACTTGAATGTAGATGAAGTTTCCAGTTGAGGACACCTGGCTGTGCCCTGTCAGTACCGGAGGACATTGGATTCTTTTGGTGTGTGTTCTCAAATTATTTACCTCCAGTAATGTTGCTTTGCTCATTTCCAGACATTATGGGTCACAATACATTGTCAGGACATATATTGCACTGCATATTACAGTCAAAAACACACATAAAATCTAATAAGTTTTAGCATTTCATTGTAGTTCCTAGTCATGGTCCTGAAGTTGGCCTGTCTTCTATGTTTGTTAGCTTTATTTCAGGGTATTTTTAAAGGGGTAAAACCCTGAAATGTGTAGGACAGGATGTTTTGGGATAAGAGTTGGGAAACAGTGATATAAGTAATACTGAGTATGTCTGCATAAAAAACTGGACACCCTTAAAGAAGGGTTTATTTGAGGGATCTTTGGTAAAGAACCCTTTTTGTATACAGTGTAAATAAAGGCAGGATGTGAAAGTATTTAAACCATATCAAATGTTGAAAATGAAAGATGCATTGTTTTTAATGTAATGCCAGCAACGAATTGTAAAAATAGTTGTTTCATGTTGTTTCAACACAGTGTTAATCAGCTCTCTCTTCAAAAAGCAAATAGATGCTTAAATAGGTATTTAATGAAGGATTATTATTAAGCTGATTCATCCAAAAATCGCTGAGTTTCTGGCTTTGACATTCTTAAATAATTAAAGAGGCAGCACTGGTCTACCTCAGGGTGGTACTGAAGCAAATTGGTTCACCCAGTTGGTACAAATAGCCTAGCAGCTATGCCTGAGATACTTAAAAAAACTTGACAATTTGCAAGCTTGATGCAAGTTTTTCCACTGCAGTATTGTGTCTATTTTAAAGCGGTGCCTTCTAATTATTTGCTGGCACAGTCTTCCACAGAGTGGTGACTCCTCCCCACCTTTACTTCGGAAAGGCTCCGCCTTTCTGGGATGCTCTTTATATACCCAGTCATGTTACTGACCTGTTACAAACTAACCAAATTAGTTGTTTCACCAGGAGTGTGTTTAGCATAACTCAACTTTTGTAATTTTGTTGCTGGCATCAAATTAAAATGGGCATATTATTTTCAAAAACAAAGCAAAATTTGTTTTAGCATTTCATCTGTTGTTTTTACCATACAATTTACAATTAAATATAGTGTTTAAGTGGTTTGCACATTATTGCATTCTGTTTTTAAGTGAGCAATCAAACTTTTTTGGAAATAGGGTTGTATTTAAAAAAGTACCCTAAAACCCAAAGTTTACATTAATTTTTTTTTGTTTCATTGTCAGCATGCTGAAAAAGATCCTCTCCATCATTGATCCAATGGGAAATGAGGGATCATATGAGAGAAAAAAATTGCGGAACTGGAGGTAATGCTTCTTATTGAGAAACATAATTCATCTTTGTTACAAAGAAATGTACACTTCCAGATTGTAAACTGTATGTCTTGGGCCAAATAGGAATTTTTAAAAAATGATTGGACATAAAGATCACAGCGCTGAATGGCAAACAACAGTATTGAAACACGACCCACAGCAAGATGCAAGCAGCTGTGGAGTTTTAGTACTGAAGGTACGTTTTCAATTTTTCAGTTTTTGTTCACATAAATATTTTCAGGCCAATGAGTATATGGTTTAAAATGTTTGTTAATAATTAATATTTCAGTTTGCAGAAGATTTTCTTTTAACTGGAGCTATCAACAATGTGCAGACAACACAAGCAGCTGTTAGCACTGCACGAATGGGGATAGCCTGTTCATTGCTTGAACGTAAAGGTAAGTTGTATAGCAATGGCCATTACCATACAGTACATTATATTTTGTCCCTCAACTATGCTCTCTGAATCAATTTTGGTTGGGTGATCAGAAGAATATAGTGTGGTATATATGAATCAAACTGTTTAGCGATGCTTTAGTGTACTGTACATGTTTTAAAAATGTGTCATTATGAAATACCACCAACACACCATCAAATACAAGAGATCTTCTGGGCATATAAATGTGTGTTGTGCTGGTACACGTGGATGAGACACTACAGTGCTGCTGTTGTTTTTAAACACTGTGTCCATTCACTGTTCACTGTATTATTCATTTCTAACTGGTTGGTCTACCTTGTTAATGTAAAGTCAGAGACAGTAGCTTATCTGTTTCTGCAGTTTGTGTTGGTCATCGTGTAGTCCAGAGGTCACTAATAGGCGGACCGCAGTCCAGATCCGGACCCGGCCGTTGTCCAATGCGGACCCAAACCGATAATCAACTGAGAACAAAAAAAAAGTTGAAAAGAAAAGTCGACAGCGAAAAATGACTTTTCAACCAGGAATGGAGCTAGACAGAGATGTTTATACTTCCCACAGACAGCTCCAAACCAACACGTCTCATATGTTCTGAAACCGTGGCGCTAATTAAAAGCAGCCATGTATCTCTTATCCATCCATCCATTATCCTCTGCTTTGATCCCGCTAGTCGGGGTCACAGGGGCCTGGAGCCAATGCCAGCATCATCAAGAGAAGGCAGGGTCGCCTTCCATACAGGTCACCAGTCCATAACATGGCCCACACACACTCACACGAACACTTACACCTACGGGCAGTTTAGAGTGAGTGATCAACCTAACATGCATGTGTTTGGACTGTGGGAGGAAACCGGAGTACCCGGAGCATGGGGAGAACATGCACACTCCACACAGAACGACCTGGATATCTCTTATGTGTGTGAGAATGATCCTTACATAATTTCAGCTTAGATTTAAAGTCCTGGCTGGACCTACAAGAGCTCACTATTCTCACTGAACAAGAGAAAGTGTGGAGAATTACAAGAGGGAGATAAACTGTTAAGATGTAAAACTAAGTTAACAAGACTAAACATTTTATTTATAAAGTGATGAATAAAGCATTTATTCAGTTTCAGTTCAGCATTTAAACAGTAAATATACTGAAATATATTGAATGGTATGTGTGATGTGTTGGTGTTTCAGTAGCTGATGGTATAAGATGCTGATACTAGGCTACTTCAGTAAAAAGGATACACCACTGAATCATAACACACATTAGAAATGATGGTCCGGACCTTGGCCTGAAGAAATCTCCCCTAGGTGAACGTTACTGAATTTTAATTAAATACCCCTGCTCTAGTCCTTCATCAGTGCTCACAGAACACTTTTGGCTGGATGTTGCTGGCTGGTGGACGATTCTCAGTCCAGCAGTGACAATCAGGTGTTTAAACTCTCCAGCAGCAGCACTGCTGTGTCTGATCCACTCACACCAGCACTGCAGTGCTGAGAATGTTCCACCTCCCTAATATTACCTGCTCTGTGGTGGTCCTGTTGGGGTCCTGATCAATGATAAACAGAGTAGCAAAGTATACAGAGAATCAGATGAACTACACTCTGTAATTTAAATTACAAAGTGCTCTTATATGGGGAGCTGTTGGTCTTAAGGGGAGCTGATAAAATGGACAGTGTAGTAAAAAGGTAGGTGGATCTAATAGTGACCAGGGTATTGAAGTAATATGTCATTGCACAGCAAAAATTTGCCATTTATATATTGGAAATTCTTATGTACAATATATTAAAAGTCCAACATAGGTAAAGTACATTTTACCTTTTTGTGCACATGTATTGAGGATTATATCTCACAATTTAAATAATTTCAGAATGCTTTGAAATAATAACTGGCATGGTGTGAATTTTAACATGTAATGTTGAAATACCTTATAGTCTATATAACCCTAAATAATCTAGCACCAGCTTATATTACATTACATAATGTCTCTCTGTTAATGCTCCAACTTGAGAGCTGCAGTCAGTGACCTTCTGTAAAATACAGAAAACATGGAGAGAATCTTTCAGTTGTTCGGCTTCTAAACTGTGGAATTCCAATTTATATTAGAGAGTCAAGATCAGTGCTCATTTAAGAAACCAAAAAAAAAATCTGTTTAACTTTAATTACAACTCTAACATCTTAGTACTCGTAAATTTGAACTTTGTTTTTTGATTAATTCAATTCAATTTGTTATTACTGATGAAAACTGCCTGTACAGCATTTTTAGCATTTTTACTCGTATGTCAGTAAAGATTATCATTATTAACACTGCTTTGTCATCTAACATTGTTACTGAAGTAACATATTTCATTGCAAAATGTAATAAATTAATTTGCTTCTAGGCAATGCAGAAGACTACTGCACAGTTTGCTCTATGCTGGAAGGAGATGCTGACAAGAGCATGACAGAAATGGTAAATATTTACATGTCTGCATATATGCAGTGCTGTTATTGTTAATAATGAGTTATAATAAAATCAGTAAGGAGTAAACATAATAGTTGTAAACATTTTGGATGTGTCTTTTGATTTTCCCATTTGTCATACATTGTTTATGGTTAACAATTTATATATTTTTTTTCTTTTTAGGTGCAGTGTGATGTGTGCAGTCGCTGGGCACATTTTGAATGTGTGCACTATAATAATGACAATTCCACCAACTACCTGTGTAAAAAGTGCATAGAAAACAAATAAGCTGAATGTTTTCTTTTCCCTTGTTTTCCTTGGTTTAACTGTACTTTTTTTTTTTAAAGAACAGTTTTAAAATAATCTAAATAAGCAGTAAAATATGCCTATAAAAGTCTGAGGTGTCTCTGGTTAATGTTTACAATACAATGTTCAGTTGAAATCAATTATCCTACCTATGGTTTTAATGCAGGTAGCACTGTTTTATGGTGATATTTAAGCTATCGAATTATCCTACCTATGGTTTTAATGCAGGTAGTACTGTTTTATGGTGATATTTAGGCTATCGAATTATCCTACATATGGTTTAAATGCAGGTAGTACTGTTTTATGGTGATATTTAGGCTATCGAATTATCCTACCTATGGTTTTAATGCAGGTAGCACAGTTTTATGGTGATATTTAGACTATCAAATTATCCTACCTATGGTTTTAATGCAGGTAGCACAGTTTTATAATAATATTTAGACTATCGAATTATCCTACCTATGGTTTAAATGCAGGTAGTACAGTTTTATAATAATATTTAGGCCATCGAATTATCCTACCTATGGTTTAAATGCAGGTAGTACAGTTTTATAATAATATTTAGGCTATCGAATTATCCTACCTATGGTTTTAATGCAGGTAGCACTGTTTTATGGTGATATTTAGGCTATCGAATTATACTACCTATGGGTTTAATGCAGGTAGCACTGTTTTATGATGATAGGCTATCGAATTATCCTACCTATGGTTTTAATGCAGGTAGTACAGTTTTATAATAATATTTAGGCTATCGAATTATCCTACCTATGGTTTAAATGCAGGTAGTACTGTTTTATGGTGATATTTAGGCTATCGAATTATCCTACCTATGGTTTTAATGCAGGTAGCACAGTTTTATGGTGATATTTAGGCTATCGAATTATCCTACCTATGGTTTTAATGCAAGTAGTACAGTTTTATAATAATATTTAGACTATCGAATTATCCTACCTATGGTTTAAATGCAGGTAGTACAGTTTTATAATAATATTTAGGCCATCGAATTATCCTACCTATGGTTTAAATGCAGGTAGTACAGTTTTATAATAATATTTAGGCTATCGAATTATCCTACCTATGGTTTTAATGCAGGTAGCACTGTTTTATGGTGATATTTAGGCTATTGAATTATCCTACCTATGGTTTAAATGCAGGTAGCACTGTTTTATGGTGATATTTAGGCTATCGAATTATCCTACCTATGGTTTAAATGCAGGTAGTACAGTTTTATGATGATATTTAGGCTATCGAATTATCCTACCTATGGTTTAAATGCAGGTAGTACAGTTTTATGGTGATATTTAGGCTATCGAATTATCCTACCTATGGTTTAAATGCAGGTAGTACAGTTTTATAATAATATTTAGGCTATCGAATTATCCTACCTATGATTTAAATGCAGGTAGCACTGTTTTATGGTGATATTTAGGCTATCGAATTATCCTACCTATGGTTTAAATGCAGGTAGCACTGTTTTATGGTGATATTTAGGCTATCGAATTATCCTACCTATGGTTTAAATGCAGGTAGTACAGTTTTATGATGATATTTAGGCTATCGAATTATCCTACCTATGGTTTAAATGCAGGTAGTACTGTTTTATAGTGATATTTAAGCTATCGAATTATCCTACCTATGGTTTAAATGCAGGTAGTACTGTTTTATGATAATATTTAGGCTATCGAATTATCCTACCTATGCTTTAAATGCAGGTAGTACAGTTTTATAATGATATTTAGGCTATCGAATTATCCTACCTATGGTTTTAATGCAGGTAGTACTGTTTTATGGTGATATTTAGGCTATCGAATTATCCTACCTATGGTTTAAATGCAGGTAGTACAGATTTATGATGATATTTAGGCTATCGAATTATCCTACCTATGGTTTAAATGCAGGTAGCACTGTTTTATGGTGATATTTAGGCTATCGAATTATCCTACCTATGGTTTAAATGCAGGTAGCACTGTTTTATGGTGATATTTAGGCTATCGAATTATCCTACCTATGGGTTTAATGCAGGTAGCACTGTTTTATGGAGATAGGCTATCGAATTATCCTACCTATGGTTTAAATGCAGGTAGTACAGTTTTATGGTGATATTTAGGCTATCGAATTATCCTACCTATGGTTTTAATGCAGGTCGTACAGTTTTATAATAATATTTAGGCTATCGAATTATCCTACCTATGGTTTAAATGCAGGTAGTACAGTTTTATGGTGATATTTAGGCTATCGAATTATCCTACCTATGGTTTAAATGCAGGTAGTACAGTTTTATAATAATATTTAGGCTATCGAATTATCCTACCTATGGTTTAAATGCAGGTAGCACTGTTTTATGGTGATATTTAGGCTATCGAATTATCCTACCTATGGTTTAAATGCAGGTAGTACAGTTTTATGATGATATTTAGGCTATCGAATTATCCTACCTATGGTTTAAATGCAGGTAGCACTGTTTTATGGTGATATTTAGGCTATCGAATTATCCTACCTATGGTTTAAATGCAGGTAGCACTGTTTTATGGTGATATTTAGGCTATCGAATTATCCTACCTATGGGTTTAATGCAGGTAGCACTGTTTTATGGAGATAGGCTATCGAATTATCCTACCTATGGTTTAAATGCAGGTAGTACAGTTTTATGGTGATATTTAGGCTATCGAATTATCCTACCTATGGTTTAAATGCAGGTAGCACTGTTTTATGGTGATATTTAGGCTATCGAATTATCCTACCTATGGTTTAAATGCAGGTAGTACAGTTTTATGATGATATTTAGGCTATCGAATTATCCTACCTATGGTTTAAATGCAGGTAGTACAGTTTTATGGTGATATTTAGGCTATCGAATTATCCTACCTATGGTTTAAATGCAGGTAGTACAGTTTTATAATAATATTTAGGCTATCGAATTATCCTACCTATGATTTAAATGCAGGTAGCACTGTTTTATGGTGATATTTAGGCTATCGAATTATCCTACCTATGGTTTAAATGCAGGTAGCACTGTTTTATGGTGATATTTAGGCTATCGAATTATCCTACCTATGGTTTAAATGCAGGTAGTACAGTTTTATGATGATATTTAGGCTATCGAATTATCCTACCTATGGTTTAAATGCAGGTAGTACTGTTTTATAGTGATATTTAAGCTATCGAATTATCCTACCTATGGTTTAAATGCAGGTAGTACTGTTTTATGATAATATTTAGGCTATCGAATTATCCTACCTATGCTTTAAATGCAGGTAGTACAGTTTTATAATGATATTTAGGCTATCGAATTATCCTACCTATGGTTTTAATGCAGGTAGCACAGTTTTATGGTGATATTTAGGCTATCGAATTATCCTACCTATGGTTTAAATGCAGGTAGTACAGATTTATGATGATATTTAGGCTATCGAATTATCCTACCTATGGTTTAAATGCAGGTAGCACTGTTTTATGGTGATATTTAGGCTATCGAATTATCCTACCTATGGTTTAAATGCAGGTAGCACTGTTTTATGGTGATATTTAGGCTATCGAATTATCCTACCTATGGGTTTAATGCAGGTAGCACTGTTTTATGGAGATAGGCTATCGAATTATCCTACCTATGGTTTAAATGCAGGTAGTACAGTTTTATGGTGATATTTAGGCTATCGAATTATCCTACCTATGGTTTTAATGCAGGTCGTACAGTTTTATAATAATATTTAGGCTATCGAATTATCCTACCTATGGTTTAAATGCAGGTAGTACAGTTTTATGGTGATATTTAGGCTATCGAATTATCCTACCTATGGTTTAAATGCAGGTAGTACAGTTTTATAATAATATTTAGGCTATCGAATTATCCTACCTATGGTTTAAATGCAGGTAGCACTGTTTTATGGTGATATTTAGGCTATCGAATTATCCTACCTATGGTTTAAATGCAGGTAGCACTGTTTTATGGTGATATTTAGGCTATCGAATTATCCTACCTATGGTTTAAATGCAGGTAGCACTGTTTTATGGTGATATTTAGGCTATCGAATTATCCTACCTATGGTTTAAATGCAGGTAGCACTGTTTTATGGTGATATTTAGGCTATCGAATTATCCTACCTATGGTTTAAATGCAGGTAGTACAGTTTTATAATAATATTTAGGCTATCGAATTATCCTACCTATGGTTTAAATGCAGGTAGTACAGTTTTATGGTGATATTTAGGCTATCGAATTATCCTACCTATGGTTTAAATGCAGGTAGTACTGTTTTATGGTGATATTTAGGCTATCGAATTATCCTACCTATGGTTTAAATGCAGGTAGCACTGTTTTATGGTGATATTTAGGCTATCGAATTATCCTACCTATGGTTTTAATGCAGGTAGTACAGTTTTATAATAATATTTAGGCTATCGAATTATCCTACCTATGGTTTAAATGCAGGTAGCACTGTTTTATGGTGATATTTAGGCTATCGAATTATCCTACCTATGGTTTAAATGCAGGTAGTACTGTTTTATGGTGATATTTAAGCTATCGAATTATCCTACCTATGGTTTAAATGCAGGTAGTACTGTTTTATGGTGATATTCAGGCTATCGAATTATCCTACCTATGGTTTAAATGCAGGTAGAACTGTTTTCATGGTGATATTTAGGCTATCGAATTATCCTACCTATGGTTTAAATGCAGGTAGTACTGTTTTATGGTGATATTCAGGCTATCGAATTATCCTACCTATGGTTTAAATGCAGGTAGTACTGTTTTATGGTGATATTCAGGCTATCGAATTATCCTACCTATGGTTTAAATGCAGGTAGTACTGTTTTATGGTGATATTCAGGCTATTGAATTATCCTAGCTATGGTTTAAATGCAGGTAGTACTGTTTTATGGTGATATTTAGGCTATCGAATTATCCTACCTATGGTTTAAATGCAGGTAGTACAGTTTTATAATAATATTTAGGCTATCGAATTATCCTACCTATGGTTTAAATGCAGGTAGTACAGTTTTATGGTGATATTTAGGCTATCGAATTATCCTACCTATGGTTTAAATGCAGGTAGTACTGTTTTATAGTGATATTTAAGCTATCGAATTATCCTACCTATGGTTTAAATGCAGGTAGTACTGTTTTATAATAATATTTAGGCTATCGAATTATCCTACCTATGGTTTAAATGCAGGTAGTACAGTTTTATAATAATATTTAGGCTATCGAATTATCCTACCTATGGTTTTAATGCAGGTAGCACTGTTTTATGGTGATATTTAGGCTATTGAATTATCCTACCTATGGTTTAAATGCAGGTAGCACTGTTTTATGGTGATATTTAGGCTATCGAATTATCCTACCTATGGTTTAAATGCAGGTAGTACAGTTTTATAAGAATATTTAGGCTATCGAATTATCCTACCTATGGTTTAAATGCAGGTAGTACTGTTTTATAGTGATATTTAAGCTATCGAATTATCCTACCTATGGTTTAAATGCAGGTAGTACTGTTTTATGATAATATTTAGTCTATCGAATTATCCTACCTATGCTTTAAATGCAGGTAGTACAGTTTTATAATGATATTTAGGCTATCGAATTATCCTACCTATGGTTTTAATGCAGGTAGTATAGTTTTATGGTGATATTTAGGCTATCGAATTATCCTACCTATGGTTTAAATGCAGGTAGTACTGTTTTATGGTGATATTCAGGCTATCGAATTATCCTACCTATGGTTTAAATGTAGGTAGAACTGTTTTATGGTGATATTTAGGCTATCGAATTATCCTACCTATGGTTTAAATGCAGGTAGTACTGTTTTATGGTGATATTCAGGCTATCGAATTATCCTACCTATGGTTTAAATGCAGGTAGTACTGTTTTATGGTGATATTTAGGCTATCGAATTATCCTACCTATGGTTTAAATGCAGGTAGTACTGTTTTATGGTGATATTCAGGCTATTGAATTATCCTAGCTATGGTTTAAATGCAGGTAGTACTGTTTTATGGTGATATTTAGGCTATCGAATTATCCTACCTATGGTTTAAATGCAGGTAGTACAGTTTTATAATAATATTTAGGCTATCGAATTATCCTACCTATGGTTTAAATGCAGGTAGTACAGTTTTATGGTGATATTTAGGCTATCGAATTATCCTACCTATGGTTTAAATGCAGGTAGTACTGTTTTATAGTGATATTTAAGCTATCGAATTATCCTACCTATGGTTTAAATGCAGGTAGTACTGTTTTATAATAATATTTAGGCTATCGAATTATCCTACCTATGGTTTAAATGCAGGTAGTACAGTTTTATAATAATATTTAGGCTATCGAATTATCCTACCTATGGTTTTAATGCAGGTAGCACTGTTTTATGGTGATATTTAGGCTATTGAATTATCCTACCTATGGTTTAAATGCAGGTAGCACTGTTTTATGGTGATATTTAGGCTATCGAATTATCCTACCTATGGTTTAAATGCAGGTAGTACAGTTTTATAAGAATATTTAGGCTATCGAATTATCCTACCTATGGTTTAAATGCAGGTAGTACTGTTTTATAGTGATATTTAAGCTATCGAATTATCCTACCTATGGTTTAAATGCAGGTAGTACTGTTTTATGATAATATTTAGTCTATCGAATTATCCTACCTATGCTTTAAATGCAGGTAGTACAGTTTTATAATGATATTTAGGCTATCGAATTATCCTACCTATGGTTTTAATGCAGGTAGTACAGTTTTATGGTGATATTTAGGCTATCGAATTATCCTACCTATGGTTTCAATGCAGGTAGTACAGTTTTATAATAATATTTAGGCTATCGAATTATCCTACCTATGGTTTTAATGCAGGTAGCACAGTTTTATGGTGATATTTAGGCTATCGAATTATCCTACCTATGGTTTAAATGCAGGTAGTACAGTTTTATGGTGATATTTAGGCTATCGAATTATCCTACCTATGGTTTAAATGCAGGTAGTACAGTTTTATAGTGATATTTAGGCCATCGAATTATCCTACCTATGGTTTAAATGCAGGTAGTACAGTTTTATAATGATATTTAGGCCATCGAATTATCCTACCTATGGTTTTAATGCAGGTAGTACTGTTTTATGGTGATATTTAGGCCATCGAATTATCCTACCTATGGTTTAAATGCAGGTAGTACAGTTTTATGATGATATTTAGGCCATCGAATTATCCTACCTATGGTTTAAATGCAGGTAGTACAGTTTTATGATGATATTTAGGCTATCGAATTATCCTACCTATGGTTTAAATGCAGGTAGTATAGTTTTATGGTGATATGTAGGCTATCGAATTATCCTACCTATGGTTTAAATGCAGGTAGTAAAGTTTTATAATAATATTTAGGCTATCGAATTATCCTACCTATGGTTTAAATGCAGGTAGCACTGTTTTATGGTGATATTTAGGCTATCGAATTATCCTACCTATGGTTTAAATGCAGGTAGCACTGATTTATGGTGATATTTAGGCTATCGAATTATCCTACCTATGGTTTAAATGCAGGTAGCACTGTTTTATAGTGATATTTAGGCTATCGAATTATCCTACCTATGGTTTAAATGCAGGTAGTACAGTTTTATGGTGATATTTAGGCTATCGAATTATCCTACCTATTGTTTAAATGCAGGTAGTACAGTTTTATAATAATACTTAGGCTATCGAATTATCCTACCTATGGTTTAAATGCAGGTAGTACAGTTTTATGGTGATATTTAGGCTATCGAATTATCCTACCTATGGTTTAAATGCAGGTAGTACAGTTTTATGGTGATATTTAGGCTATCGAATTATCCTACCTATGGTTTAAATGCAGGTAGCACTGTTTTATGGTGATATTCAGGCTATCGAATTATCCTACCTATGGTTTTAATGCAGGTAGTACAGTTTTATAATAATATTTAGGCTATCCAATTATCCTACCTATGGTTTAAATGCAGGTAGTACAGTTTTATAATAATATTTAGGCTATCCAATTATCCTACCTATGGTTTAAATGCAGGTAGTACTGTTTTATGGTGATATTTAGGCTATCGAATTATCCTACCTATGGTTTAAATGCAGGTAGCACTGTTTTATGGTGATATTTAGGCTATCGAATTATCCTACCTATGGTTTAAATGCAGGTAGTACAGTTTTATAAGAATATTTAGGCTATCGAATTATCCTACCTATGGTTTAAATGCAGGTAGTACAGTTTTATGGTGATATTTAGGCTATCGAATTATCCTACCTATGGTTTAAATGCAGGTAGTACTGTTTTATAGTGATATTTAAGCTATCGAATTATCCTACCTATGGTTTAAATGCAGGTAGTACTGTTTTATGATAATATTTAGGCTATCGAATTATCCTACCTATGCTTTAAATGCAGGTAGTACAGTTTTATAATAATATTTAGGCTATCGAATTATCCTACCTATGGTTTAAATGCAGGTAGCACTGTTTTATGGTGATATTTAGGCTATCGAATTATCCTACCTATGGTTTAAATGCAGGTAGTACTGTTTTATGGTGATATTTAGGCTATCGAATTATCCTACCTATGGTTTAAATGCAGGTAGCACTGTTTTATGGTGATATTCAGGCTATCGAATTATCCTACCTATGGTTTTAATGCAGGTAGTACAGTTTTATAATAATATTTAGGCTATCCAATTATCCTACCTATGGTTTAAATGCAGGTAGCACTGTTTTATGGTGATATTTAGGCTATCGAATTATCCTACCTATGGTTTAAATGCAGGTAGTACTGTTTTATGGTGATATTTAAGCTATCGAATTTTACTACCTATGGTTTAAATGCAGGTAGTACTGTTTTATGGTGATATTCAGGCTATCGAATTATCCTACCTATGGTTTAAATGCAGGTAGTACAGTTTTATAATAATATTTAGGCTATCCAATTATCCTACCTATGGTTTAAATGCAGGTAGTACAGTTTTATGGTGATATTTAGGCTATCGAATTATCCTACCTATGGTTTAAATGCAGGTAGTACTGTTTTATGGTGATATTTAAGCTATCGAATTATCCTACCTATGGTTTAAATGCAGGTAGTACTGTTTTATGATAATATTTAGGCTATCGAATTATCCTACCTATGCTTTAAATGCAGGTAGTACAGTTTTATGATGATATTTAGGCTATCGAATTATCCTACCTATGGTTTTAATGCAGGTAGTACAGTTTTATAATAATATTTAAGCTATCGAATTATCCTACCTATGGTTTAAATGCAGGTAGTACTGTTTTATGGTGATATTTAGGCTATCGAATTATCCTACCTATGGTTTAAATGCAGGTAGTACAGTTTTATGGTGATATTTAGACTATCGAATTATCCTACCTATGGTTTAAATGAACGTAGTACAGTTTTATAATGATATTTAGGCCATCGAATTATCCTACCTATGGTTTAAATGCAGGTAGTACTGTTTTATAGTGATATTTAGGCTATCGAATTAACCTACCTATGGTTTAAATGCAGGTAGTACTGTTTTATGATAATATTTAGTCTATCGAATTATCCTACCTATGCTTTAAATGCAGGTAGTACAGTTTTATAATGATATTTAGGCTATCGAATTATCCTACCTATGGTTTTAATGCAGGTAGTACAGTTTTATAATGATATTTAGGCTATCGAATTATCCTACCTATTGTTTAAATGCAGGTAGTACAGTTTTATAATAATATTTAGGCTATCGAATTATCCTACCTATGGTTTAAATGCAGGTAGTACAGTTTTATGGTGATATTTAGGCTATCGAATTATCCTACCTATGGTTTAAATGCAGGTAGTACAGTTTTATGGTGATATTTAGGCTATCGAATTATCCTACCTATGGTTTAAATGCAGGTAGCACTGTTTTATGGTGATATTCAGGCTATCGAATTATCCTACCTATGGTTTTAATGCAGGTAGTACAGTTTTATAATAATATTTAGGCTATCCAATTATCCTACCTATGGTTTAAATGCAGGTAGTACAGTTTTATAATAATATTTAGGCTATCGAATTATCCTACCTATGGTTTAAATGCAGGTAGTACTGTTTTATGGTGATATTTAGGCTATCGAATTATCCTACCTATGGTTTAAATGCAGGTAGCACTGTTTTATGGTGATATTTAGGCTATCGAATTATCCTACCTATGGTTTAAATGCAGGTAGTACAGTTTTATAAGAATATTTAGGCTATCGAATTATCCTACCTATGGTTTAAATGCAGGTAGTACAGTTTTATGGTGATATTTAGGCTATCGAATTATCCTACCTATGGTTTAAATGCAGGTAGTACTGTTTTATAGTGATATTTAAGCTATCGAATTATCCTACCTATGGTTTAAATGCAGGTAGTACTGTTTTATGATAATATTTAGGCTATCGAATTATCCTACCTATGCTTTAAATGCAGGTAGTACAGTTTTATAATAATATTTAGGCTATCGAATTATCCTACCTATGGTTTAAATGCAGGTAGCACTGTTTTATGGTGATATTTAGGCTATCGAATTATCCTACCTATGGTTTAAATGCAGGTAGTACTGTTTTATGGTTATATTTAGGCTATCGAATTATCCTACCTATGGTTTAAATGCAGGTAGCACTGTTTTATGGTGATATTCAGGCTATCGAATTATCCTACCTATGGTTTTAATGCAGGTAGTACAGTTTTATAATAATATTTAGGCTATCCAATTATCCTACCTATGGTTTAAATGCAGGTAGCACTGTTTTATGGTGATATTTAGGCTATCGAATTATCCTACCTATGGTTTAAATGCAGGTAGTACTGTTTTATGGTGATATTTAAGCTATCGAATTTTACTACCTATGGTTTAAATGCAGGTAGTACTGTTTTATGGTGATATTCAGGCTATCGAATTATCCTACCTATGGTTTAAATGCAGGTAGTACAGTTTTATAATAATATTTAGGCTATCCAATTATCCTACCTATGGTTTAAATGCAGGTAGTACAGTTTTATGGTGATATTTAGGCTATCGAATTATCCTACCTATGGTTTAAATGCAGGTAGTACTGTTTTATGGTGATATTTAAGCTATCGAATTATCCTACCTATGGTTTAAATGCAGGTAGTACTGTTTTATGATAATATTTAGGCTATCGAATTATCCTACCTATGCTTTAAATGCAGGTAGTACAGTTTTATGATGATATTTAGGCTATCGAATTATCCTACCTATGGTTTCAATGCAGGTAGTACAGTTTTATAATAATATTTAGGCTATCGAATTATCCTACCTATGGTTTAAATGCAGGTAGTACTGTTTTATGGTGATATTTAGGCTATCGAATTATCCTACCTATGGTTTAAATGCAGGTAGTACAGTTTTATGGTGATATTTAGACTATCGAATTATCCTACCTATGGTTTAAATGAACGTAGTACAGTTTTATAATGATATTTAGGCCATCGAATTATCCTACCTATGGTTTTAAATGCAGGTAGTACTGTTTTATAGTGATATTTAGGCTATCGAATTAACCTACCTATGGTTTAAATGCAGGTAGTACTGTTTTATGATAATATTTAGTCTATCGAATTATCCTACCTATGCTTTAAATGCAGGTAGTACAGTTTTATAATGATATTTAGGCTATCGAATTATCCTACCTATGGTTTTAATGCAGGTAGTACAGTTTTATAATGATATTTAGGCTATCGAATTATCCTACCTATGGTTTCAATGCAGGTAGTACAGTTTTATAATAATATTTAGGCTATCGAATTATCCTACCTATGGTTTAAATGCAGGTAGTACTGTTTTATGGTGATATTTAGGCTATCGAATTATCCTACCTATGGTTTTAATGCAGGTAGCACAGATTTATGGTGATATTTAGGCTATCGAATTATCCTACCTATGGTTTAAATGCAGGTAGTACAGTTTTATGGTGATATTTAGACTATCGAATTATCCTACCTATGGTTTAAATGCAGGTAGTACAGTTTTATAATGATATTTAGGCCATCGAATTATCCTACCTATGGTTTAAATGCAGGTAGTACAGTTTTATAATGATATTTAGGCCATCGAATTATCCTACCTATGGTTTTAATGCAGGTAGTACTGTTTTATGGTGATATTTAGGCTATCGAATTATCCTACCTATGGTTTAAATGCAGGTAGTACAGTTTTATGATGATATTTAGGCTATCGAATTATCCTACCTATGGTTTAAATGCAGGTAGTACAGTTTTATGATGATATTTAGGCTATCGAATTATCCTACCTATGGTTTAAATGCAGGTAGTATAGTTTTATGGTGATATGTAGGCTATCGAATTATCCTACCTATGGTTTAAATGCAGGTAGTACTGTTTTATGGTGATATTTAAGCTATCGAATTATCCTACCTATGGTTTAAATGCAGGTAGTACTGTTTTATGGTGATATTCAGGCTATCGAATTATCCTACCTATGGTTTAAATGCAGGTAGTACTGTTTTATGGTGATATTCAGGCTATTGAATTATCCTACCTATGGTTTAAATGCAGGTAGTACTGTTTTATGGTGATATTTAGGCTATCCAATTATCCTACCTATGGTTTAAATGCAGGTAGTACAGTTTTATAATAATATTTAGGCTATCCAATTATCCTACCTATGGTTTAAATGCAGGTAGTACAGTTTTATGGTGATATTTAGGCTATCGAATTATCCTACCTATGGTTTAAATGCAGGTAGTACTGTTTTATAGTGATATTTAAGCTATCGAATTATCCTACCTATGGTTTAAATGCAGGTAGTACTGTTTTATAATAATATTTAGGCTATCGAATTATCCTACCTATGGTTTAAATGCAGGTAGTAAAGTTTTATAATAATATTTAAGCCATCGAATTATCCTACCTATGGTTTAAATGCAGGTAGTACAGTTTTATAATAATATTTAGGCTATCGAATTATCCTACCTATGGTTTTAAAATAATATTTAGGCTATCGAATTATCCTACCTATGGTTTTAATGCAGGTAGCACTGTTTTATGGTGATATTTAGGCTATTGAATTATCCTACCTATGGTTTAAATGCAGGTAGCACTGTTTTATGGTGATATTTAGGCTATCGAATTATCCTACCTATGGTTTAAATGCAGGTAGTACAGTTTTATAAGAATATTTAGGCTATCGAATTATCCTACCTATGGTTTAAATGCAGGTAGTACAGTTTTATGGTGATATTTAGGCTATCGAATTATCCTACCTATGGTTTAAATGCAGGTAGTACAGTTTTATAGTGATATTTAAGCTATCGAATTATCCTACCTATGGTTTAAATGCAGGTAGTACTGTTTTATGATAATATTTAGTCTATCGAATTATCCTACCTATGCTTTAAATGCAGGTAGTACAGTTTTATAATGATATTTAGGCTATCGAATTATCCTACCTATGGTTTTAATGCAGGTAGTATAGTTTTATGGTGATATTTAGGCTATCGAATTATCCTACCTATGGTTTCAATGCAGGTAGTACAGTTTTATAATAATATTTAGGCTATCGAATTATCCTACCTATGGTTTAAATGCAGGTAGTACTGTTTTATGGTGATATTTAGGCTATCGAATTATCCTACCTATGGTTTTAATGCAGGTAGCACAGATTTATGGTGATATTTAGACTATCGAATTATCCTACCTATGGTTTAAATGCAGGTAGTACAGTTTTATAATGATATTTAGGCCATCGAATTATCCTACCTATGGTTTAAATGCAGGTAGTACAGTTTTATAATGATAATTAGGCCATCGAATTATCCTACCTATGGTTTTAATGCAGGTAGTACTGTTTTATGGTGATATTTAGGCCATCGAATTATCCTACCTATGGTTTAAATGCAGGTAGTACAGTTTTATGATGATATTTAGGCCATCGAATTATCCTACCTATGGTTTAAATGCAGGTAGTACAGTTTTATGATGATATTTAGGCCATCGAATTATCCTACCTATGGTTTAAATGCAGGTAGTATAGTTTTATGGTGATATTTAGGCTATCGAATTATCCTACCTATGGTTTAAATGCAGGTAGCACTGTTTTATAGTGATATTTAGGCCATCGAATTATCCTACCTATGGTTTAAATGCAGGTAGTACAGTTTTATGGTGATATTTAGGCTATCGAATTATCCTACCTATGGTTTAAATGCAGGTAGTACAGTTTTATGGTGATATTTAGATTATCGAATTATCCTACCTATGGTTTAAATGCAGGTAGTACAGTTTTATAATGATATTTAGGCCATCGAATTATCCTACCTATGGTTTAAATGCAGGTAGTACAGTTTTATAATGATATTTAGGCCATCGAATTATCCTACCTATGGTTTTAATGCAGGTAGTACTGTTTTATGGTGATATTTAGGCTATCGAATTATCCTACCTATGGTTTAAATGCAGGTAGTACAGTTTTATGATGATATTTAGGCTATCGAATTATCCTACCTATGGTTTAAATGCAGGTAGTACAGTTTTATGGTGATATTTAGGCTATCGAATTATCCTACCTATGGTTTAAATGCAGGTAGTACAGTTTTATCATAATATTTAGGCTATCGAATTATCCTACCTATGGTTTAAATGCAGGTAGCACTGTTTTATGGTGATATTTAGGCTATCGAATTATCCTACCTATGGTTTAAATGCAGGTAGCACTGTTTTATGGTGATATTTAGGCTATCGAATTATCCTACCTATGGTTTAAATGCAGGTAGTACTGTTTTATGGTGATATTTAGGCTATCGAATTATCCTACCTATGGGTTTAATGCAGGTAGCACTGTTTTATGGTGATAGGCTATCGAATTATCCTACCTATGGTTTAAATGCAGGTAGTACAGTTTTATGGTGATATTTAGGCTATCGAATTATCCTACCTATGGTTTTAATGCAGGTCGTACAGTTTTATAATAATATTTAGGCTATCGAATTATCCTACCTATGGTTTAAATGCAGGTAGTACAATTTTATGGTGATATTTAGGCTATCGAATTATCCTACCTATGGTTTAAATGCAGGTAGTACAGTTTTATAATAATATTTAGGCTATCGAATTATCCTACCTATGGTTTAAATGCAGGTAGCACTGTTTTATGGTGATATTTAGGCTATCAAATTATCCTACCTATGGTTTAAATGCAGGTAGCACTGTTTTATGGTGATATTTAGGCTATCGAATTATCCTACCTATGGTTTAAATGCAGGTAGCACTGTTTTATGGTGATATTTAGGCTATCGAATTATCCTACCTATGGTTTAAATGCAGGTAGTACTGTTTTATGGTGATATTTAGGCTATCGAATTATCCTACCTATGGTTTAAATGCAGGTAGTACAGTTTTATAATAATATTTAGGCTATCGAATTATCCTACCTATGGTTTAAATGCAGGTAGTACAGTTTTATGGTGATATTTAGGCTATCGAATTATCCTACCTATGGTTTAAATGCAGGTAGTACTGTTTTATGGTGATATTTAGGCTATCGAATTATCCTACCTATGGTTTAAATGCAGGTAGTACTGTTTTATGGTGATATTTAGGCTATCGAATTATCCTACCTATGGTTTAAATGCAGGTAGTACTGTTTTATGGTGATATTTAAGCTATCGAATTATCCTACCTATGGTTTAAATGCAGGTAGTACTGTTTTATGGTGATATTCAGGCTATCGAATTATCCTACCTATGGTTTAAATGCAGGTAGTACAGTTTTATAATAATATTTAGGCTATCCAATTATCCTACCTATGGTTTAAATGCAGGTAGTACAGTTTTATGGTGATATTTAGGCTATCGAATTATCCTACCTATGGTTTAAATGCAGGTAGTACTGTTTTATAGTGATATTTAAGCTATCGAATTATCCTACCTATGGTTTAAATGCAGGTAGTACTGTTTTATAATAATATTTAGGCTATCGAATTATCCTACCTATGGTTTAAATGCAGGTAGTAAAGTTTTATAATAATATTTAAGCCATCGATTTATCCTACCTATGGTTTAAATGCAGGTAGTACAGTTTTATAATAATATTTAGGCTATCGAATTATCCTACCTATGGTTTAAATGCAGGTAGTACAGTTTTATGGTGATATTTAGGCTATCGAATTATCCTACCTATGGTTTAAATGCAGGGTAGTACTGTTTTATAGTGATATTTAAGCTATCGAATTATCCTACCTATGGTTTAAATGCAGGTAGTACTGTTTTATGATAATATTTAGTCTATCGAATTATCCTACCTATGCTTTAAATGCAGGTAGTACAGTTTTATAATGATATTTAGGCTATCGAATTATCCTACCTATGGTTTTAATGCAGGTAGTACTAGTTTTATGGTGATATTTAGGCTATCGAATTATCCTACCTATGGTTTTAAATGCAGGTAGTACAGTTTTATAATGATATTTAGGCCTATCGAATTATCCTACCTATGGTTTTAAATGCAGGTAGTACTGTTTTATGGTGATATTTAGGCTATCGAATTATCCTACCTATGGTTTAAATGCAGGTAGTACAGTTTTATGGTGATATTTAGGCTATCGAATTATCCTACCTATGGTTTAAATGCAGGTAGTACAGTTTTATGGTGATATTTAGGCTATCGAATTATCCTACCTATGGTTTAAATGCAGGTAGTACAGTTTTATCATAATATTTAGGCTATCGAATTATCCTACCTATGGTTTAAATGCAGGTAGCACTGTTTTATGGTGATATTTAGGCTATCGAATTATCCTACCTATGGTTTAAATGCAGGTAGCACTGTTTTATGGTGATATTTAGGCTATCGAATTATCCTACCTATGGTTTAAATGCAGGTAGTACTGTTTTATGGTGATATTTAGGCTATCGAATTATCCTACCTATGGTTTAAATGCAGGTAGTACAGTTTTATGGTGATAGGCTATCGAATTATCCTACCTATGGTTTAAATGCAGGTAGTACAGTTTTATGGTGATATTTAGGCTATCGAATTATCCTACCTATGGTTTTAATGCAGGTCGTACAGTTTTATAATAATATTTAGGCTATCGAATTATCCTACCTATGGTTTAAATGCAGGTAGTACAATTTTATGGTGATATTTAGGCTATCGAATTATCCTACCTATGGTTTAAATGCAGGTAGTACAGTTTTTATAATAAATATTTAGGCTATCGAATTATCCTACCTATGGTTTAAATGCAGGTAGCACAGTTTTATGGTGATATTTAGGCTATCGAATTATCCTACCTATGGTTTAAAAGCAGGTAGCACTGTTTTATGGTGATATTTAGGCTATCGAATTATCCTACCTATGGTTTTAAATGCAGGTAGCACAGTTTTATGTGATATTTAGGCTATCGAATTATCCTACCTATGGTTTAAATGCAGGTAGTACTGTTTTATGGTGATTATTAGGCTATCGAATTATCCTACCTATGGTTTAAATGCAGGTAGTACAGTTTTATAATAATATTTAGGCCTATCGAATTATCCTACCTATGGTTTTAAATGCAGGTAGTACAGTTTTATGGTGATATTTAGGCTATCGAATTATCCTACCTATGTTTTAAATGCAGGTAGTACTGTTTTATGGTGATATTTAGGCTATCGAATTATCCTACCTATGGTTTAAATGCAGGTAAGCACTGTTTTATGGTGATATTTAGGCTATCGAATTATCCTACCTATGGTTTAAATGCAGGTAGTACTGTTTTATGGTGATATTTAGCTATCGAATTATCCTACCTATGGTTTAAATGCAGGTAGTACTGTTTTTATGGTGATATTAGGCTATCGAATTATCCTACCTATGGTTTAAATGCAGGTAGTACAGTTTTATAATAATATTTAGCTATCCAATTATCCTACCTATGGTTTAAATGCAGGTAGTACAGTTTTATGTGATATTTAGGCTATCGAATTATCCTACCTATGGTTTAAATGCAGGTAGTACTGTTTTATAGTGATATTTAAGCTATCGAATTATCCTACCTATGGTTTAAATGCAGGTAGTACTGTTTTTATAATAATATTTAGGCTATCGAATTATCCTACCTATGGTTTAA
>JAJQXZ010000071.1:0-40587 GCA_021613375.1 Megaleporinus macrocephalus | reverse complement strand
GGTGGTACAGAGGTCAACAACTTTGCAGGTATTAAGATGTGCCACTGATCACTAAGCTTTTGGACCCAGTAAGTCACAATCAAAGGGCAGCTTCACCGAATTTTATGCTTATGTTCTGCATAACTTAGTCATTGAGATGCGAACAGAGTGATTTATGTGAAATGGGTCATCATAGAGAAGCTCCAAGGATCAGGATGTGACATGAATATAATACTTTTATTTATTATCCACAACAAAACCACCAGAGGACCTACAGTCCTATAATACCCTGCATACACACAGTGAATAGAATTAAAGGAGCAATGTGTAATCTCTGAGGCTGTGTATAGCAATCTACTGAAACTTCACACCCTTCCCTATCTTGGAACTGTGATGAACATCAGATTTTCTGCCGTTGCCCTAGCACCTGTCCAGAGTGGATTCAACTTCCTTCACTTATTTATTCATTTATCTTTTTTGTTATGCTAAATAATATTTACAATTTGTCAACACTTTATCCACCTGGATATCATTCAATATTAGTAAACTAGTTAGTTCTGGTTCAAATTTTCTCGTTCCACCTTATATGATGCTGTGGTGCATTTCTGGTGCCTTCTGCTGCACCATATAAAATTCTAATACTCTAAATGTTAGTAGTATGTTTAATAAGTAGATTTCAGCTGCAAACATATCCTACTTTTAGTTTTATGCTTGGAATCAACAATAAGTTAGCATTAAAGCTAGAACAGCAGCACCAAATTTAAGCTGCTGCTTAGATGTGAAAACGCAGTAGGTTTGTCTGTTCTGGGCTTCTGTAGAACCATTACGTCTCTACGTGGTAGCTGACGGTGGAAGACATTCTGCACCTGCGTAAACACAAGGGGCTCATTTTAGGCTAACATAAACACGAGGCTTTGTAGTTACAGGTGCATTATACACTAATGTTAACATAGTTTTGTGTATTATATTTAATTTCTGTGAATAGGCCCTCATAAATTTTACAGACTGCTCCTTTAAAACGTACATCTAGGCTAAAATTGATTTTAGCCTATCCTAAAACAATGCCCCAGTCACCGTGCAGAATATTTATATAATAACTTAGAGACAGTCATCTTTTTCTCATCACCAGCACAAACAAAATTACTTTGTTTACATCTTAATCATTTTATTAATTTGATGAACAATGAGTGGAATGCCCCCTGAGTTTAAAAGGACAGTTCACGAGAGTATCATATTTACACATATTTCTTTGAAGGTTTGGCTCTTGAGTTTTGTAAGAGCTGGGATGCAGACAGGTCATCAGCAGCCATACACCTCCATGGTAGCCACACAGCCCACCTCACTGCCCAAAATCAAGACTAGCACAAATAACACAAGGGGAAAGCAGAAACCGTGCATACATTTAAATTGTTCACTAAACTATTCCTTTACAGTCCGTGCTGTTCTGAAACACCTAATTCAAGTCATGATGAGTTGAAAGAAGTGTGTTCAATCAGAAGCCTCAGTGAATTTGTGCTCCTGCTCCAGGAGATGTGATACAGAAGCTACATAGTTAAATGCTGAGCAAAATCAGTAATCAAAATGGAATAATAAATACTATTTTTCTTTCTTCTTTTTTTTGTATTATTTTTTATTTATTTATTTTTTTACTTTTTTAAGGTTACTGTGCTGCAGTCAGTAAGTGATCCATCCAAGATGATGTGTGTTGGGAGTACGCATCTCTACTGGCACCCCAAAGGTAACAAACTTTGTTTGAATGATTGATTACTAGTGAGTTAGCAACTAGGTCATTACTACTAGGTGGGGCAAGAGACTCCGTTCAGACTAGGGTTGTGTATTGGAAAGAACCTGGTGATACAATACGTATCGTGATACAGCGATATACAGTATATCGATATACTGCGATACTGCAAGCAAAGTGATATACTGTGATTTTTCATATCCTACTATTAAAACACACCACTATATGAACAGGTTTGCCAGTACTAACAATAGCATTGCGTTCTTGTGCTGCTTGTTAATGTTGGAGTGGAGCTGAAAATGGATTACAACACTGCCATCTAGTGGTCAGAGGTTTAAACACAAAAACACAAAGGTTCACTGTCTGCCAGGAATCTGTGTATCGATACTGTGTGTTTGAGAATCGATACAGTGTCATGAAACATAATATTTAGATATTTGATATCTCAATATTTTTATTACACCCCTAGTTCAGACTGTTGGCAAATCAGTTATTTGTGACTAGATGGGATTTGTGTGTCCAGACATCACCAACCTGTCTGCATGGGTTGCTTTGATGACAACGTAGGTGTCAGTAACTATGTAACAGAGTTCAGCACTTCCTTTACTCTGGGTTTGACATCAGTGTGTCTGAAGAATCATAAATTCTGCCCTTTCAGACTGTATTCTAGGAAAGGAGGCGACGCCCAGTCAAGTCTAATATTTGCATAAAACGCTGCCTGCTGAGGTTCCTGTGTTCGGCTGATTTTTGAAGGCAGCGTAGAGGTATTCTAGGCTACTTTATATATCCCATAATCCTCTGTGGAAGCACTGGTTAAGAAAAAAAATCTAAATCACTGACTCAGTGGACAACTGCCCTCTAAGACACCTACTAATGAGACAGTGGAGGCAGCGAAGCATCGAAACAGCTGCCTTCAGTGTCCAACACAGAGTCTATGTCATGTTGTGAATGGGACAAAAGACACTTTGAAATCCGATTATCTACAGTGAGGGATCTTGGGAATCTATGCACCCTTATTTGTCCAGCTAAATATGACATAATTATTCTTATCCAAATAGATACTCTACTGTAAACATTTAGTTTAACATTAGATGCTGGTGGGTGGCGTATCAGTGTGTTTGAGCCAAAATAATACTAGTAAACAGGCAAGTTCTTATTTCTGTATTTATTAAAAGTAGTTTTTACTTACAGGACTGTATGAAATGATTGCTTGTATTATGAAATATAACTTTTCTTCTATATTTGACTTTGTGGATATGATGAATGCTTATTTTTAAACATACATTAAGTAACAAATGTAACTGGAGGAACAGTACATAACAATGCAGTGTAGGCAGTAATACTGCAGGATTTTTTTTTAGAAGTTGCTTGGCGAAATAAGGGCTCTTATATAGAATTAACATTACAATAATAATAATAATAATAATAACTAGAGAGGGGAAGTTCATGAACGAACTTCGAAGTTGGCTTGAAATCGCCAGCTGATAGTAAATTTCTGTAATTCCACCTTAAAAGCACTGCTCCTACTCTCATAGCTGTGTGCGTGTGAGTGTGTGTGCGTGTCAGTTTGTGTCTATTGTATTGTGTGTATGTTGTGTAGTGTGTGTGTTGTGTAGGGTGTGTATGTTGTGTATTGTGTATGTTGTGTAGTGTGTGTATGTTGTGTAGTTTGTATGTTGTGTAGTGTATATTGTGTAGGGTGTGTATGTTGTGTAGTGTGTATGTTGTGTAGTTTGTTTTGTGTAGTATGTATATTGTGTAGGGTGTGTATGTTGTGTATTGTGTATGTTGTGTAGTGTGTGTATTGTGTAGTGTGTATGTTGTGTAGTTTGTGTTTTGTGTAGTGTGTATGTTGTGTAGGGTGTGTATGTTGTGTAGTGTGTGTGTTGTGTAGGGTGTGTATGTTGTGTAGCGTGTATGTTGTGTAGTTTGTGTGTTGTGTAGTGTGTGTATGTTGTGTAGTTTGTGTTTTGTGTAGTGTGTATGTTGTGTAGGGTGTGTATGTTGTGTATTGTGTATGTTGTGTAGTGTGTGTATTGTGTATGTTGTGTTGTGTGTGTAGTGTGTAGTGTGTATGTTGTGTAGTTTGTGTTTTGTGTAGTGTGTATGTTGTGTAGGGTGTGTATGTTGTGTAGTGTGTGTGTTGTGTAGGGTGTGTATGTTGTGTAGCGTGTTTGTTGTGTAGTTTGTGTGTTGTGTAGCGTGTATGTTGTGTAGTTTGTGTGTTTTGTAGTGTGTGTATTGTGTAGGATGTGTATGTTGTGTAGGGTGTGCATGTTGTGTAGTGTGTGTATGTTGTGTATTCTGTGTATGTTGTGTAGTGTGTATGTGGTGTGGGGTGTGTATGTTGTGTATGTTGTGTAGTGTGTGTATTGTGTAGTGTATGTTGTGTAGTGTGTATGTTGTGTGGTCTGTGTGTTGTGTAGTGTGTGTGTGTGTTGTTTAGGGTGTGTATGTTGTGTAGTTTGTATGTTGTGTAGGGTGTGTATGCTGTGTAGTGTGTATGTTGTGTAGTTTGTGTGGTGTGTAGTGTGTGTATGTTGTGTAGTGTGTGTGTGTGTGTGTGTTGTGTAGTGTGTGTGTGTTGTGTAGGGTGTTTGTGTGCGTGTGTGAGCGTGCGTGTGTAAGTTTGTGTGTACTGTTTAATGAGTGTCTGTGTGAGAGATGTTCATCGTGACATCACTGCTGGCAGTTACATTTGAATTCTCTCAACATTCCGCCATTCATTCCTATGGGGCAAAAATTCCCTGTTTGAACGCCGTTTTCCGGAAAACCGTAGTTCGGATCGCTTAGAAAAGCACAAGCATAAATCTGCGCTATAGGACCTACGATCCTGCCGAATTTCGTGGTTCTAGCTTAAAAATTGTGGGAGGAGTAGCGTTTACTTTTTTGAGTGTAGAATAATAATAACTAGAGAGGGGAAGTTCATGAACGAACTTCGAAGTTGGCTTGAAATCTCCCGCTGATAGTAAATTTCTGTAATTCCACCTTAAAAGCACTGCTCCTACTCTCATAGCTGTGTGCGTGTGAGTGTGTGTGCGCGTCAGTTTGTGTCTATTGTTATGTGTATGTTGTGTAGTGTGTGTGTTGTGTAGGGTGTGTATGTTGTGTATTGTGTATGTTGTGTAGTGTGTGTATGTTGTGTAGTTTGTATGTTGTGTAGTGTATATTGTGTAGGGTGTGTATGTTGTGTAGTGTGTATGTTGTGTAGTTTGTGTTTTGTGTAGTGTGTATGTTGTGTAGGGTGTGTATGTTGTGTATTGTGTATGTTGTGTAGGGTGTGTATGTTGTGTATTGTGTATGTTGTGTAGTGTGTGTATTGTGTAGTGTGTATGTTGTGTAGTTTGTGTTTTGTGTAGTGTGTATGTTGTGTAGGGTGTGTATGTTGTGTAGTGTGTTTGTTGTGTAGGGTGTGTATGTTGTGTAGTTTGTGTGTTGTGTAGTGTGTGTATGTTGTGTAGTGTGTATGTTGGGTAGTGTGTATGTTGTGTAGTGTGTGTATTGTGTAGGGTGTGTATGTTGTGTAGGGTGTGCATGTTGTGTAGTGTGTGTATGTTGTGTATTCTGTGTATGTTGTGTAGTGTGTATGTGGTGTGGGGTGTGTATGTTGTTTATGTTGTGTAGTGTGTGTATTGTGTAGTGTGTATGTTGTGTAGTGTGTATGTTGTGTGGTCTGTGTGTTGTGTAGTGTGTGTGTGTGTTGTTTAGGGTGTGTATGTTGTGTAGTTTGTATGTTGTGTAGGGTGTGTATGCTGTGTAGTGTGTAGTTTGTGTGGTGTGTAGTGTGTGTATGTTGTGTAGTGTGTGTGTGTTGTGTAGGGTGTTTGTGTGCGTGTGTGAGCGTGCGTGTGTAAGTTTGTGTGTACTGTTTAATGAGTGTCTGTGTGAGAGATGTGCATCGTGACATCACTGCTGGCAGTTACATTAATAGTTACATAATAAAAAGAATAATAAGAAGATTATGAAGAACAGTAAGTTGGCTCTTTCAAGCCAACTTAATTACTCAAGGTTCTTTACCAGAGAGCCACAGCGACTGGGCATCTAATGGCCCCGAAGAGTTGGTCCAAATGGAGCTTTTCAGCCCCTTCCAGTTGACTAGTGCATGTGGAGAGCCAGCCTACACCAACTACGTTGGAGGCTTTTATGGTTGTCTGAACTACATTTTCATGAAGCCCCAGGCTTTGCAGGTGGAGCAGGTTATTCCCCTGCCTAGCCATCAAGAGGTCACCACCTACCAAGCTCTACTAAGCGTCTCTTACCCATCTGACCCATCTACCCAGCTTTAGTCTGTGACCTCAAATGGAAATGAGGTTGCATTGCAGTCTTGACTTTGGTTTTGTTGATTATCTAGGTCAGGCTTTGATGTAGAATTCACATTTTCCACAGTACCATATTAACTTGAGCTGCAATGAATAATAAAGGGGCTACATACGTAATCACCGTAGATGATATTCACTGATTTGTATTGATGACAAATCAGTTTATTTGTCACAATACAACTGCTATTGTCATGCATTGAAATTGAATTAACATTCATTCAGATTCTGAATGCTATGAAAATCTTTGTATTGTGACAGCAAAGCAGCAATGAAAGTTGGTGTAACTTCATAAAATGTTATTTGTCAAGTCAAGTCAAGTCAAGTGGGTTTGTATTGTCATTTCAACTACATACAGAGTACACAGTGAAACGAAACAACGTTCCTCCAGGACCATGGTGCAACATAGACAGTGCATACAGACACAAGTGCAACACAAACAAACAAGTGCGGACAGACAACACAACACAGTACAGACAGAGAATAATAAATAATTGCTGGTTGTGTGCAAATTGTGCAGTGTGTAATAAATAGAGTCCAGTGAGGTAGTAAAGTTATTAGTGCAATGCTTTGTGCAAAAATGCTTCCCTTTTTTTTATCTGGGGTAAATGGTTGGAGAAAGATATCAGTTCAGACGTTGAGTTGTGTTGAGAAGTCTGATGGCTTGGGGGAAGAAGCTGTTGCAGAGTCTGGTCGTGTTGGACCGGACGCTGCGGTACCTTCTTCCTGATGGCAGGAGGGAGAACAGTCTGTGTGACGGGTGGGTGGGGTCATCCACAATGCTGGTTGCTTTGCGGATGCAGCGGGTGGTGTAAATGTCCAAGACGGAGGGGAGAGAGACTCCGATGATTCTCTCAGCTGTCCTCACAATGCGTTGGAGGGACTTGCGGTCAGAGGCTGTGCAGGTCCCAAACCAAGCAGTGATGCAGCTGCTTAGGATGCTCTCTATGGTTCCCCTATAGAAGAGGGTGAGGATGGGTGGAGGGAGACGGGCCTTTCTCAGCTTCCGGAGGAAGTAGAGACGCTGCTGGGCTTTCTTGGCTGTAGAGCTGGTGTTCAGGGACCAGGTGAGGTTCTCCGCTAGGTGGACACCAAGGAACTTGGTGCTCTTAACGATCTCCACAGAGGAGCCGTTGATGTTAAGCGGAGAGTGGTCCGGTCTTGATTTCCTGAAGTCAACAACCATTTCCTTGGTCTTCTCTACATTCCAGAGAAGGTTGTTGACTGTACACCAGTCTGTCAGCTGCTGTACCTCCTCCCTGTATGCTGACCCAGCACAGTTGTATCATCGGCGAACTTTATGATGCTGTTAGAACTGTGTTTCGCAACACAGTCATGAGTCAGCAGGGTGAACAACAGAGGACTCAGTACACTGCCCTGGGGTGCCCCAGTGTTCATGGTGATGGTGCTGGAGCTGCTGTTCCCGAACCGGACTAACTGGGGCCTCCCTGTCAGGAAGTCCAGGATCCAGTTGCACAGGGGGGTGTTGAGGCCCAGCAGGCTTAACTTCCTGGTGAGATTCTGTGGGATGATGGTGTTGAATGCTGAACTGAAGTCTATGAACAGCATTCTGACGTAGGTGTCCTTCTTCTCCAGGTGGGTAAGGGAGAGATGAAGGGTGGTGGTGATGGCATCGTCCGTGGAGCGGCTGGGACGATATGCAAATTGCAGGGGGTCCAATGAAGAGGGCAGTTGGGTTTTGATGTTCCTCATGACTAGCCTCTCGAAGCACTTCATGATGATGGGCGTGAGAGCTACGGGACGGTAGTCATTGAGGCAGGACACCGTGGAATTCTTCGGCACGGGGATGATGGTGGTGGTCTTGAGGCACGTTGGGACAGTGGAGCTGCGCAGGGAGACGTTGAAGATGTCCGTGAGAACATCTGTCAACTGGTCTGCACACCAACGTGTTGTTCTGAGCCTCAAACCGTGCATAAAAGTCGTTTAGGGCATCGGGGAGGAAGGCATCACTGTCACAGGACGGTGGCATTGTCCTGTAGTGTGTGATTTCCTGGATGCCCTGCCACATGCGCCGCGTGTCACCCGTGTCCTGGAAGTGGTTGTGGATTCTCTGGGCGTGGGCGCGCTTTGCCTCTCGGATGGCTCGTGACAATTTGGCTCTTGCTTTCCTTAGGGCCGCCTTGTCACCCACTCTGAAGGCCGAGTCGCGGGTCCTCAGTAGCGCACGCACCTCAGGAGTCATCCACGGCTTCTGGTTTGGGCATATGGTGATGGTCTTGGAGACAGTGACATCATCAATACACTTGCTGATGTAGCCAGTGACTGATGCTGTGTACTCCTCCAAGTTAAGAGTCGCCTTCAGTCGCAGCCTCCCTGAACACGTCCCATGCAGTGCACTCAAAACAGTCCTGAAGGGCAGAGATGGCTTCTGCCGGCCAGGTTTTCACCTGCTTCTGAACTGGTCTGGAGCGTCTGATGAGGGGTGTGTAAGCTGGAGAAGGCTTAAGTTTGCATTTCTCTTGTTTGCACTACAGCAGTGGTCACCAGCCCCGGTCCTGGAGATCTTCCTTTCTGCAGAGTTCAACCCCAGTCACTTCTGCTCCACCTAATAACTTCTTTAGAAGTCTGTTTCTATCTTCAGTCTGTAGGCAAATTGGATCAGTTACTCAAATCAGACCAGCAATTGTTACTCTGGATTAGAAATGAGAAATTCCCATTGGAATTATAGTTTAAATGACTTCCATGGGGTTTATATGGGAGTTTCTTTTTGGGCTGGCAGTCTGAACAAGACGTTTGATTAATTGCATCAGATGCATTAGTGGTTTTTCATATTCAGATTGTATTTACATTGATTTTTGGAGGTTGTAGTATATTAGTATGTACACAATTACTAACAGCAATGTTGTTAATAGAGCACCCCATGTCGATATTTTGATCTGATCCAATCACTTGCAAATAACGTGCAAACAGTCATCCTAAAAGGTCAGATTTCTAAACCCAAATATGCTAGCTTTAGATGCAAGTTGGAACTCTGCAGGAAAACAGCTCTTGAGGAGAGTTGGTGACCACTGCATTACATCATCTTCATATAAGTAGCATTACTTCAGAATGAGCGTCAGTTCTTGGTGGCGTGATGGAGCTAAAATCATCATTTAACATGCAAAGTAAAACACATCTTTTGCAATAAGACATTTATTTCAGTCTTTTAGAAATTATCAATGGGTAATGGAAAACAAAAGTTGATATGTAGGATTGCAAATGCCTGCTCAATGTGACCACTTAAGTATCAAAGTACTTATTTCAGCATCAATTAAAAAAAGCGGTTGCATTTGAATTTGGCTGATCATTTGCCAGGAATTAAAACCCATGACTTACATACATTCACACAGCAGGGAGTAGCATACTTTAAGGCAGTTGTTGTAAATATGAATAAAAGGCTGTTTATTTACAAACATGGGCAAATTTGAGGGAGTATTTCACAAAGCAGGATTTTTCACCTTAGCCAGATAACCTAAACCCAAGGTCAAGCCTGTCTGATAGGAATAGAGGTGACTGGTGTTACTACTGATCAGTCCTCGTCTAACTGGCCAACTAGAAATTCTGCTGTATGAAATAACCCCTTGGTCAAGGTAAGAGAATGTTTCACTGAAAACATATTCACCCACATACAGTCAGCTAAGACATTGTTGGTGCCCAAAGTTTACTTCTCTAGTGTTGCACTGGAGCTCTGAGGCTGAAGTTGCTAGTAAATAGGACGTCTGTGTAAATCTACAACATGTTAGCTCCACAGCAAAACAAAGCAAACTTTAAAACACCAAAACTCATGTTGGCCAAGTGACTAAATGCTGTGTGGATTAGATTTTTCAGTGAACCACTTTTTTTTTTTTACAAATGCATTACACTAGTACGCTATAAGGCTCAGTTAAGACAGGCTATCAAATCTTATCTTTAAATCCAACCAGGGCTTTTCCCAATGCATCAACCTTCTACCGCACAAGTCTGTTCAGGTAAATGATAACAATAAATCTCAGCTGAGCAGTACTGCTGTGTCTAAGCAGAGTTAAAGGTGCTTGATGTTCCCAAAACCGCAACACCTACTTAATGTCTTTCTTTTTCGTTTTTTCTTTTAACAGAAATGGTCCAGATTAAAAGCCATGCAAATGCAGTAACGAGATTACATATAATAACAAACTGAATGACAGAGTCAAAACAGAAAAGTGTTCGTTTAAATATAAATATGTTCCAATTTATGACAAAATGCGAGAACTTAACATGTTTGGTATGTACCTTTACCCCTTAACTGTTACCTCCCAATGGTGAGCTGACTTGCAAGTTTTAAAACCTGTCGTTCAGATCAAACTAAATAAGGCACACGTTTACACATGCCTGATAGAAATGACTGAGGAAGTTCAAGCCAGTCCACCCAATGCAGACAAAAGAACTAAACAAAATGAAACCCAAAAACAAAAAGTAAGCACTGTCAAAACTGCCTCAGTGGTGAATTTGGTAACCAAGTATACGCCAATATGCCCCATGTGTCTGTCAGTTCTGCTGATCATGTCCTTTAAAATATGCCTCTTGGTCATCTGGTCATTGCAGTTTAACGCTTGGACAGCTGCTCAGAAAGCCAATCCAGTCCTTCGTACAAACCTGTTCCCTGAGTGGCGCAGGTTGCCTGAACATACCACTGTTGAAGTAAGAGAAAGAGGAATTCATGGTGATTAAACATATTTCAAAACATTTAATTAGTCAGATAATGTTTAGACAACATTTCATGTATAGAGGAGTCCACACTCAAATGTGAATCTATACACTTTACTCACTTAAAGTTGCCATAGAATGCAAACCTGTATTTACATTGGCATAGTTGAATAAGAAGAGTTCGGTACAAAGAACTGACATACCATGAACCTCAACCACCGTTTTCTTCCTTCAAATACAAATCTAGTGCTCATAAAAGTGGGTGGTAAAAAGGAGCAATGTTTCTATCTGCCTTAAATGCTACAGCTTGTGCAGCTGCCAGAATGTAACTGCAGCACCACTTAGAGCAAAACAAGCTGGTAAACAGGAAGCCAACTTCAGCTCTTAGATCTTTACCACCATACCAGACACTTTAAAGTTGTTGATTTGCTCTGCACATTTCAGTCCGGCCAGTTTCTCAACAATACCTTCGACAATAATGCAGCCTCACTCAGCATTTGACTCTGAATGACCTGAAGAGAGTTTCACCGTTATTAGCATCAACACCACACACTTGATGAAGGACATCTTAAACTGAAAGTCTACCTACTAGCAAGTCTCACGTAACTCTCACATAGCATAGCTAACTAAATAGTATGAGGACTGCAGTGTCTCGCTGTAAATGGACAAATCTGAGGAGAGGTCATCAAATGATTTATGGGCTCACCAGCTCATTTCATTCTTGGGACAAATCACAGGCTGTAAATGGGTGTGCAAAACTGCATCTGGGCATTTTTCATCCCAACCACAGTCAAATGCCTCTATGTGGACGTCAGAAAACTATTTAAAATATACGATAAATGCATTTTATGGCATCTTTAAAACATTATACTTGGTTTCAAGCTGTAGGTTAGTCTCCAACCCCAGTCTTGGAGAGCTACTGTCCTGTAGGGTTTAGTTCCAACGTGTATCCAATAAGCTGCCAATCTCCTCTCCAGGAGGAGGGCTAGAGACCACTGTTGTAGATTGTTTTAAGCTGTAGTAGTTCTGACTTTAGGAAATTACTTTCCTAAAGATTTCCTAGACATACTCACAGTTCTGCTCCTAAGCACCTGCAGACCAAGTTTGTCCGTCAACTCACTGATGGGCATGGCGTTGGGCAAGTCTTGTTTGTTTGCAAATATGAGTAGAACTGCATCTCTGAGCTCATCTTCTTGAAGCTGTTCGAAAACAGAAAAAAGAATCATATTATGTGAATCATATTTAACCTTTATATAATTTTCAGGCCCATTCATATTTTCACCCTCTGAACTTTCCCCATGCATCCACTGCTGACCGCCAACAGATTGGCCACCATACTCAGTGCTAAGCTTTTTGCCCAGAGGGGTATAAATCCCCCAGTACTGGGTTGTGAAACCACAGTCTCTGAAGCATTAGAGCACGAGTGAATACACAGTGTAAAGCCTTCAGAGAACAGTAGTAGCTGTTGCTGCACCAAGATGTACAAACTCCCTATTAACAACATTGATTTCAGAAAAATTGTTGGATACAGAGGAGTCTATAAACGTTTAGACACATCTGGTTAGTTTCCATAACGGAGATTAATTCTGGAATTCCAGCAATTCACAGCATTCTGAAAGGAGATTCTACATTAAAATGAAACTGTAGTCAGTATTATATTTTACTATAAATTATATAATTTCCTATTGATACAACTAACCAATACAGAGTACAGGAATTAACACCTGAGGTCACGGAAGATTCATACTCTTGGTAGCCGATACACTGAAAAGCAATTCCACCAATATTTCAAAACCCCTTCAGTCATTGTGCTGTAAACAAAGTCATTCAGAGTGGTTTGATGTACAACAGTTAATTGTAGGCAAAGTTGACAATTTAGATTTTTTAAACAGGGGTGGTGATGGGAACCAGGGGTCACAAATATACAAATATACAACACCATGTACCACTCTGACATGAATAGATTAATAAACATAAATCAACCAGACGTTTTTAGACCAAAAAAATATCTCAGGCATTCAGCAGAGTATTCGTGTGTAGCATTTTTGAAAAATCTATGGAGTTCCCCTTTGAGTGTGCTACATATTGCAATGTAAAATGTCAGAGAAAATGTAAGCTCTAGTCTGCAAAGATGAATAATAATGTTCAATTAAACTAAATTACTTTCTAAAACTACTTGTTTGTTGTTTCTACTTAGTACAGAGGCCTCAGCAGTATGAAGTTAACGACCTAAACAACTTGACAAAGTTGATACCCGTGGAAGGTAATGGAACAAACAGATGCCAAAGAACAAAGTGATGTGTGGGTGTGTCTCACTCACCATCTTCTGCAGCTCCTCAGCAGCTTCCTGTGCACGCTCACGATCATTGCTGTCTACAACAAAGATGAGGCCCTGCAACGGCCAAACAGACAACGGTGAGGGCCAAACTACAAGCATGAAAACTTACTTGTGCCATAAAACACAGTCAGTCATAGAGACTCTATTTAACAGTGCATGCAGCACTGCTACAAAAGTAACAATACTTTTCAGCACATACTTTTGGCACCTGCCAAACATGAACTGCAAAGAACTCAAACACAAAATAAACAGGACCAGACTAGAAAATTAGTTTAAATGCTGTGTTATTTGGTTTAACTTTCAGTTCAAATCATGAAGCTGACATCAACACAGAACTTTCCATATTTCTGTATAAATATGAGCTAAAACAATGTCAGATTTTCTATAAGTATTGAAATAGGTAAAGATATCCCAGTTAAACCAATGAGATAAAACACTATAATTGGTCGTTGACCTCCATGTGCAGCAATAACTGCAACTACACTCTTCTAGTAACTGTTGATCAGCCCTACAACTGCCTTTGAGGAACTGTAGGCTATTCCTCCATACTGCTCTGGGATGTTGGTGGGTTTTCTCGCACCATTGTCTTGGTCACTTGAGATTCAGTTCATGGATGTTGTGATATGTTTAGAATTCGCTAATATAATTCAGAATTCATTGGTCCAACAAAGACGACCATGTCTGCCCAGATGCAGCAAAACAGGCTCACATCATAATACTATCACCACCATGTTTCACAGAAGGTAAAAGTTATCTTGCTGGAATGCAGTGTTTTCTTTTCTCCAGACATAACGCTTTTCATTTAAACCAACAACTTATACTTTGATCTACAGCTAAATGCAGGCAGAAATGTTCTTTTTAGATAGCAGTGGCTTTTTCTATGTAACCCTATTATGTACACCATTGTTGCTCAACATCCTCCTGATTTATTAACATTAGCCACTGTGAGAGAGGCCTTTTTAGTTGTCTAGAAGTTACCTCATGACCTATTACATACCTTGCTTTTGAAGTGATCTTTATTGGTTGACCACTACTGTAACAGTGGTTTTGAATTCCTCAGATTATACACAATCTGTCTGACTGTAAATTGTCTGTGGTCCTCACAGAAGCCTTTCCAATCGGAAGAGTTTTATAAACTTTTAAGCACCACTGTACAGTTCAGTATAGAAGACGTAGTGAAGACTTTTTGTACCTATTCAATCGCAAACTTGCAGTCCAGGCCAGCTAAATCAAGAATGCTGAGTAGAATTTACTATTTCATCCTGGCCCAAATACCCACATGCTGATCTACTGATAAGGGCCAGGCAGTGCCCTGATAAAAAGCTTTAAAGCCTGGTCTACCTCATCTTAAACATCATTTCCCTAAAGTTTCTTATTCCAAAGTGGCATGAACCTGTGGATCGGTCCTGTCAGCTTTTCTTAACATCCTCAAACAAGGCACCCAGAATCAAAGATAAGAAGTATATTACAGTCGCGTCCAGATTAGCCCTCCTATATCCATGAGAGGCACAGTATGTGGGCACTTGGCCAAAACAAAACCACACTTGGCTGCTTCCCACAGTTGTTTTCCAGCACGTTAGCATCAGGCTCAGTGACCAAACTGAATCAGAGACGGTGAAGGAAGGATAGACAGCTACGAGGACAGACATCTCTTTTTAGTTTTGGAATTCAACTTATATAATATACATAAACAAGCACTCTTTTATTGTATTATAGTGAATAATTACCTGTGTATTCTGGAAGTAGTGCCTCCAAAGAGGTCTGATCTTATCCTGGCCACCCACGTCCCAAACAGTGAAACAAATGTTCTTGTATTCAACAGTCTCAACGTTGAAGCCTGCAGAACACACATAAGCACACAGTGAATATGTTTCACTTTAGAGGACGCTGTTGCATGTTATGGTGATCTTTAAAACTGAAAGGAATCCATTAAACCACCAATCAGGATGGGCCTTGCTGAAACTGAATCAGCGGCAGCTGTATCTCTGTGTTTAACGACTGAGAACATGGTAAACATATGCACTGTATGATTTTGCATGGGCGTTGCTGTAGCAGGACTACTAAGTAGTCTGCATGCTTTATGTCCTGATTGAGTCTTTAATGACTGGTTTTAGGCACCACATTAAATAGTATACAACAGTATATAATTTTTCTTTATTCTGTTGTACTCACAACTGAAATTTAATAATTCAACTGCAAACTGCAAATGAATGAATACAGACACAGTCTGTACAAACCTATAGTTGGAATTGTTGTGACTATTTCTCCGAGTTTAAGTTTGTACAGGATTGTGGTTTTCCCAGCAGCATCAAGACCAACTGCAAGAAAAGAGAGAGACAATACGTAACATCAGCCTATAACAAATATACTGATTGTCTTAGACATATGAAAATTAAAAAAGCACTGGTCAACAAACTCACTAGGACTGAAATGGCACAAGATGAACTAGCCATGATGAAGATATGCTCAAACTTAAGCTTTTAATAATAATAAGAATAATAATAATAAGAATAATTCAATAACAAACTGTTTTAAATACATCAACAAGCTATAACACTTATCACCCATTTAATTTTAAGGGACAACTCCACCAATGTTTTTAAAATTCTACATATTTAAAATAGTTGAGAAGTAAACATTCGGAGTAGTCTGACGTGAAATTCTCCGTTCACATCACAACCAAACGTCTCCCCAAATGGTGTGACTTTTCCTGACTTTCAATGACTATAAATAAACAGAGAAGCAGGCCACCTTCGTACTGGGCAGATACAAACTAGCCACAGTACTTTACAAGCATCAGTTTGTGAGCTTTATTTACTAGCTTTCAGTACAAAAATGTTTTAAATTTATATACATTTTTTTTATTTAGTTTTTCCAGGCTTTTGTGCCTTCGATAACAGGTACAGCAGACTGTATATCTTGACGGAAGTCGCTGGTGAGAGGAAAGGAGACAAATAAAGTAACCATAAAAAAACACTTACTTACGAAAGACATGTTATAATACGTGAAACACACAAACATAACACATTAATTAACGGCAAGTATAAAATTTAAAGGTGCTACAAACTACATTCCCTGATCAAGTCCATTTACTTTCCATGTCTAGAATACACTTTTTTATTCTGTGATATTCTAGAAACTCATGAAATGGCTCTTTTTCATAAACTATACGATTAATTGATAATGAATACACTGCCTGGTGTCTTAGACACTGTTTTATGACAGTTAAAATGTAATTTTATAAAATTCATGGTTAAATAGCGCCCAATATTATTTTCTTAGACATTTGATTATCTTACTAATCATTAACATTACATGTAAGTGTGCTCATTCACTGGTGGATAGTAAAAATACATCATTTCACACCAAATTGTCACTCTGAATGTCTGTTTACACCTCAAGGATTTAAATATTCTGAAATTTTAAAAAAGTTGTTGGAACTCCCCTTTAGGTTCACTTGGTAAAGAACGTACTGATATACTGAAAGCAACTTACTAGCTAGATATCTTGATAACTAATAATTGTTATAACAACATTTCTATCCAAGTACTCGTTACTGTGAGATTTTAAACCGAGAAGTTTATTCAGTCAGGACTTCGTAAGAATGGTAGCTAGCTCGCTAGCCGGCTCGCTAACTACTTGCGATAAACTTGCTTGAGCTCAATTTTCGACTCACCCATAAGAATTCTCATCTGCTTCTTGCCGAAAAGACGAGAGAAGACGCTGGAAATGGTCAGTCCCATTTTAACTCTCGGCCAACGTGGCAAACAGTTAGATAGTTAGAAGTTACTAAGCGGTTTAGTGTAAGTACAGATGAGAAAGTAGCGCTGCTCAGCAGACTCGCTAGGCGGCTAACAGGCTAGCTCAGCTGAGTCTGTCGCGAAAGCAGCATCAAAGAGCGGAGAGGCTCTCCAGCTGAACCAGCAGAGCGAGGCTACGCGGCTCTGAGCGTCTACACAGAAAGATTAAACGTTCTTCTCCCTCCCAGAGAAATAAATGCCCGTCTGGAGCAGTGGTTTATCCCTGAACAGCCCGAGAAGCAGCAGCAGCTCTGTTCCTTTCTTTTTCTTCTCCACGTCACACATTTACTTTGCAGCCGAGATGACGTCATATGTGCCACATCGCAAGAAGCATCGAGTACATTTGTGCTAAAGGCAGAGTTTGCAGAGCACACTGTTCACCAGAAATACTACTTCTAAAAGCAACCAGAAATGAGAGTTATTCATCATCCTATAACATTACCACTTTAAAGGGGAATTCCACCCAATTTTTTAACTTTCTGAATAATTCAGATCTTAAGATGTAAACATTCGGAGTAGTTTGACGTGAAATGGTTAACTTGTAGAGAAGCTTATACACTCTTTTTTCGCAGTGGTGGTGAAAAAAAACAGGGTCACCATGTCTACAACACAAATATAGCTATTTTAATCACCATTCAAAAGCACCAGTGAACCTACACACGCCTTCTGAGTTTATATGTAAAATTGTGGAACAAATTGTGTAATAAATAACTTTTCTTGGGGGGGGGGGGGGGGGGGTGCCCCTCCACCATGAATGGATTTAAATACATTTTAAGTCAAAGATTTTAGAAGTATTATGAAACAATTTCTCAAACACCAGACAGTGTGTTTACAAACTTGTCATGTAATAACTTTCTGTGAAGAAGGTTTTAGACGTCCATTCACGTCCATCTCTGCTAATATGTGCACCGGAACACCAGTGCACATATCCTACCACCGCCAGACCCTGCTTCAGTGGAGAAATCAGCCAAAAAACAATCTTTCGGACGAAGTTCTACAGACGCTACAAGAGCTCGGCCTGCAGTCCGCGGCGTTTCCTGATGGCGGAGCCCGGCGGAAGTGTCATCACAAGCGGTGCGAGCGAAAGCGGAAGCGCGGTAAGAGAGCCGGGGTTCGTGCGTGGCTAAAGGCTAGCCCTAGCCGCCCGGCTATACCATCGCTATTCCTCGCAAACGTCTGCTCCCTCGATAATAAACTGGACTGCATTCGACTCCAGCGAGCGACCCAGCGAGAGTTCAGAGACTGCTGTGCTCTAGTCTTTGTGGAATCGTGGCTCAGCGACAGTATTCCAGACAGCGCCATTCAGCTAGACGGGCTGGCCTCGTTCAGAGCGGATAGGAGCGCGGCTCTGTCCGGGAAGACCAGCGGTGGAGGCGTGTGTGTTTACATCAACACAGAATGGTGCAACAACGCTGTGACTGTCGCCAAGCACTGCTCTCCGCTGGTGGAGTTCGTCATAGTCCAGTGCAGACCTTTTTATTTAGTACGGGAATTCTCCGCCGTGCTGATAGCCGCCGTGTACATACCGCCTAGCGCTAATGCTAAAGAGGCACTGTGGGAGCTGCACGAGGGCGTCAGCGATCTGCAGACCAGACATCCAGACGCACTGTTCATTGTCGCCGGAGATTTCAACCACGCTAATCTCCAGTCAGTCCTCCCTAAATTCCATCAGCATGTGGACTTTGCCACGAGAGGAGCGAACGCGTTGGAGCCCCACCTCGCGTTCTCGGACCACATGTCTGTGTATCTGACTCCAGCTTACACACCCCTCATCAGACGCTCCAGACGAGTTCAGAAGCAGGTGAAAACCTGGCCGGCAGGAGCATCTCTGCCCTTCAGGACTGTTTTGAGTGCACTGCATGGGACATGTTCAGGGAGGCTGCGACTGAAGGCGACTCTGTTAACTTGGAGGAGTACACAGCATCAGTCACTGGCTACATCAGCAAGTGTATTGATGATGTCACTTTCTCCAAGACCATCACCATACGCCCAAACCAGAAGCCGTGGATGACTCCTGAGGTGCGTGCGCTTCCTGACAGGGAGGCCCCAGTTAGTCCGGTTCGGGGACAGCAGCTCCAGCACCATCACCATGAACACTGGGGCACCCCAGGGCAGTGTACTGAGTCCTCTGTTGTTCACCCTGCTGACTCATGACTGTGTTGCGAAACACAGTTCTAACAGCATCATAAAGTTTGCCGATGATACAACTGTGCTGGGTCTCATCAGCAAAGGCGACGAGTCAGCATACAGGGAGGAGGTACAGCGTCTGACAGACTGGTGTACAGTCAACAACCTTCACTGGAATGTAGAGAAGACCAAGGAAATGGTTGTTGACTTCAGGAAATCAAGACCGGACCACTCTTCGCTTAACATCAACGGCTCCTCTGTGGAGATCGTTAAGAGCACCAAGTTCCTTGGTGTCCACCTAGCGGAGAACCTCACCTGGTCCCTGAACACCAGCTCTACAGCCAAGAAAGCCCAGCAGCGTCTCTACTTCCTCCGGAAGCTGAGAAAGGCCCGTCTCCCTCCACCCATCCTCACCCTCTTCTATAGGGGAACCATAGAGAGCATCCTAAGCAGCTGCATCACTGCCTGGTTTGGGACCTGCACAGCCTCTGACCGCAAGTCCCTCCAACGCATTGTGAGGACAGCTGAGAGGATCATCGGAGTCTCTCTCACCTCCGTCTTGGACATTTACACCACCCGCTGCATCCGCAAAGCAACCAGCATTGTGGATGTCCCCACCCACCCTTCACACAGACTGTTCTCCCTCCTGCCATCAGGAAGAAGGTACCGCAGCGTCCGGTCCAACACGACCAGACTCTGCAACAGCTTCTTCCCCCAAGCCATCAGACTTCTCAACACAACTCAACGTCTGAACTGATATCTTTCTGGTACATGTTCTCTCTCTCTCTCTCTCTCTCTCTCTCTCTCTCTCTCTCTTTCTCTCTCCAACCATTTGCCCCAGATAAAAAAGGGAAAGCATTTTTGCACAAAGCATTGCACTAATAACTTTACTACCTCACTGGACTCTATTTATTACACATTGCACAATTTGCACACTACCGGCAATTATTTATTATTCTCTGTCTGTACTGTGTTGTGTTGTCTGTCCGCACTTGTTTGTTTGTGTTGCACTTGTGTCTTGTATGCACTGTCTATGTTGCACCATGGTCCTGGAGAAATGTTGTTTCGTTTCACTGTGTACTCTGTATGTAGTTGAAATGACAATAAAACCCACTTGACTTGACTTGACTTGACTAGAGGCACTAAGCTCTCTATGAACAGTTCCGACTTGGTAAGTTTATCTACAATTAAACATCAAACCATTCTGAACAACTTTGTTTAGATCTCAACTATGAAGAATGTTGGAAAAATTGGTGGAGTTGCCCTTTTATCTTTAATCAGACTCTTGCTTGCCTCTAAATGAGTGTTGTAAATGGTTCTTTGCATGGAAATAGCTCCTCTGACTGATAGAGAATGTGTAGTGTATGGTTCTATATAGCACCAATAGGTGTCCTTCTATTGTTATGAGCCTTTTAAACATGTTATAACAACATAGTTTATTATGTAGAGTGTAAGTATGAGCTACGCAACTTCATTTCTTTTCTGTTTTGTAAATCAATAAAGTTGATCTTATCAATATGCAATATTCGATTATGTCTATATTTTGTTGTATTCATATCACAATGGATTGAATGAGCTTTTTATTAAATATTATTGTTAAAGACTTCATTGGTAAAGACTTTTGACAGCAAAGAAAATTAGTTGATCCTCGACCAAATCAAACCTCATTTCTCACTCAAAGCCCAGGTAACCAAACTGAAGCTCTCTTAGTCTAGACTTATTCTGAGAATGGGTTGCTAATGGGAAATAATCAGAGGAATCATAAACCAACCAGTTAAAAGGCTAAGACCCAAACACAAGAGTTGAGACATGCTTATATTGTTTAGTGCTACATTAATGACTTAAAATGTATTTTAATCCATTCTTGGTGGTGGGGCACCTATAGACATAGGTCCACTGCTGACTCTGGATATGAAATACATTGTGAAATATTTGTGTTGTAGACATGACAACCCTGGTCCCTATCACCACCACTGTAAAGAAATTAGAGCCTAAAACTTTTCACACTGAGCTGCTCTGTATGACTCTCTTTACATCTCTGAATTATTCAGAATTGTTGGTGGAACTCCATCTGGGCAGACAATATTCCATGAGTGATATCATTGATAGATTGATAGATAGAGAGAACAGATGATATTTTATTCAGCCATTTGGACATATTCAGTAGTTACTTAGTCATTAAATGTTATTAACTGTGGTGGCTTCTCTCTCAGCAGGCCTCACTTACCTGGTCAATAATCCGTCCCTGATTAAAGTCAGAATTTTATTTATGAGTTTTGAACGTCATTCTTGTAAAGGTAAAAGGCATAGAGAAGCAAAGACACCAACACTGTGCACACACTGATATGAAAAAATACATATTTTTAATTACGTCGAGTCTCAAATATAAATGTTGCTGACCTTTGAACAGTCAATGGCCAAAGCAAATGATTAATAATACAAGAATAATGTAGAATCCAAGATAAATACGTCATATATACAATAATATAACAACTGGCTGGAAATAGAATTTGTACATAGAGTATAAAAGGAATGAACACACAGATATAAAAATGATGCTATTGTTTGGAGATCTGATCAGACAGCCAGTCCAGTCCTTCATATACACCCGTACCACTTATCGCACAAGTTGACTGAATGTACCACTGAAGAGAGAGAAAACAGACACTCTGTCAGGTCATAATTATATTATGCAGTGAACATGAGCTCAAATGTTTGTTTTAATGCTTACATTTTAAATGAACTCACTTTTTGTTCAGTCATTGTATTTAAGCCCAGCCTCTCGGTCATCTCACGAAGTGGCAATGCTTTGGGTAAATCCTGTTTGTTAGCAAGAACCAGCACAGCAGCGTCTCTCAGCTCATCTTCCTGAAGCTAAAGATGAAGAACAAGATCAAACTGCAGATCTGCAGTACAGTAAAAAATAAAACAGCAGTGGAAAAATTAGAACTTAGTTATTGTTGCTCCAAAATAGTCACCTAACAGTTAACTTTTCTTTACTTTTAATGTCAATGGAGGAGGGGGTTTACTCCAAGGACTTTTGGAGCTTTTATATTAGTCCAATCATCTTGAAATTTTCCAATTGTCTCATCTTTTCAACATGCCGCATGTTGTGAATATATATATATATATATATATATATATATATATATATATATATATATATATATATATATATATATATATATATATATATATATAATTCCAATCTTCAGTTTAACTTAATTCTTAAAATTATTTGGAATTCTCAGTCATTTTAGAATTTAATACACTATTATCAGACGCTATTCATCAGAGCTATTATTAGTATTGTTGTTGTTGATGATGATGATGATGATGATGGTATAACACATTATTTTGCTGTTTTTGTTATTATTGTCATGTAATTATTTTAATTGTGATTCTGTACATAACCCACTTCATTCTGAGTTCATTTCAACTTCTGTGCGTCCACCCTTCAAAAACTGGTTCTACAAGGTTCCTTTAGGATGGCTGGGGTTATATATAGAACCATGACAACGTAAAGAACCATATGGATGTTTAAATGATTGTATGATAGAGCACCTGTTGTTGATGTTTCCCTAAAGAATATTTGCTTGTATCACTAAAAGGGTTCTGCTGTTGTGCTGTAGTCTTACTCTGAGATTATACGTGTTTGAAAATTGACACTCAGTCAACTGGATAATAGATTGCAAACATTCTGTTAACTGGCTAATTGATAATACAATAATAAAATAAGTCAACGTGCTTTTTAAAGTTAACAGTATTATATATAATGTACTAAATTAGTGATGCATTATTTCTAATTATTAATCTCTTTCTTTCAGTTGGTCTGGATGCAGCAGGAAAGACCACCATCCTCCACAAACTCAAACTGGGGGAAGTCGTCAACACTATTCCAACTCTCTGTAAGTGTTGAGCTATTAATAGATCTTAATATAAAGAAGATGTTGTTTTGAATGTTAACACTGGAGACTAATCAGTGAGCACATCTTATACGTATACAGACTTCAATGTTGAGACTGTCAAGTACAAGAACATCTCTTTCACCGTGTGGGACGTGGGTGGGCAGGATCTCATCAGACGGCTCTGGAGGCACTACTATCAGAATACCAGTGTAAGTGGAGAATCCAGAACATTATACCACATCATAGTTCATACAGGTAGAAGCAGAATCCATCACTAAATGTCCTGAAGTAGTCAGAACCACTTCTAATTATTAGATGAAGCAACTTTAAGGTGCACCCATTGCCAGAGATTGGGATGTGTATGTTGACTGACTCAGACTCAAATGACTCAGACTCAAAAACACAAGCAAAACCAATTAAATTCAGACATTCTACGCTTAAAAAGGTTTGTTTAAGGGTTCTTTTGTAAAGACAATGGTTCTATATAGAATCATGAACACTCAAACAAGTGCTTAAATGTATGATAAAATGAATGTTAAGGAATATGTTCAGTTACTTGAACCTTGAAACAAGCACCTTCCATGATCCTCCCGTCAGCATGGCCCCACCTCACATTCTTACAATGCCAGTCTATAGCGGGTTGATTCAGTATGTTTGACTTTTGCCAGTTATTTTTAATTCAGTGATGTGTAAAGTGACTTGACTCACATTGGCACCCCAGAGACTCCATAAAGATGCATTGCAAACATAAAAAAACACTCTGAAGCTGCCACACGTGGGCCTAAGGCCACCAAGCCCAATGCCAAGCACTGGCTAGAATTGACGTTTGTGATCCAGAACTAATCATCCAACATCAGTACCTGACCACATTATGCTCTGACAAGGCAATCAGATCCTCTCAGCAGTGTTCCAATATCTAGTGTAAAGCCTCAATAGAAGAGTAGAGGCTGTTACTGCCGCAAAAGACAAACTTACTATTAAAATCATTGACACTCTGGATGAGCAGGTGTTTACATGTCACTGCACATTCAGTTTATATAATCAATTTAAATGAGCTTTGTTTCTGTAGGGCATCATCTTTGTGGTGGACTGCAACGATCATGAGCGCATAGAACAAGCCTCAGAAGAGCTGCACATGATGGTAAATACAAATCCAGTTGCTTTTAATTGCAAATTGTGTTTGTCCAGTTTCGTCCAGGAGCATGTTTTACATTCTTCTTTATCTTTAGCTTCAGGAAGATGAGCTGAGGGACGCTGTGGTGCTGGTTCTTGCTAACAAACAGGATTTACCCCATGTAATACCAATACATGAGCTAACTGAGAAGCTGGGTTTGCACACGCTGAAAGGAAGGAACGTGAGTAGCTCTAATCTTAGTTAAGTTGTAACATTGTTGAGTATTCCTAAAGCTCTATTGTTGGAATAAACAGCAATGCTGATGATGTTCAACCTTTAAAATTGCCATTCAGTCTAAATGTAGGCTTAATCTGGGTCTGGGGAACTCGCCCTTAGTGTTTACATACATGTTAATCTACAGCAATATGTGTTCACTTATGGTATAGGTTATATAATTGCCTACTTCTGCACTTTTGTCAGCATTTTTTATGTACAGTTCTTATATTTATACTCGTTTTCTAATATTTTCTTTACTATGTTGTTAGTAAGTTTGTATTATGTTATTATAATTTATAAACCATGTACATTTTGTAAAATTGTTACGATTGTATACCTGTGACTGTAAATATTTAATAAACTGTGCAAAAGTCAGAGTTCACCCTTTACTTATTACCATTTTTCTTGATTGCTAAAGCACATTTAACAAACACCATTGTAAAATAGGTAACACACGTCGTGGAAGAAAACATACATAATAACAATTGACAACAAATATACAGAGACGTCAAAAACTGGATGTTTATGGATAGGGTGTCTAAGCATGAGCCAGGTGCGATTGGGATATGGTCCCCCAGGAGAAATTCTTTTAATGGCCCCAGTTGATCAAAATATAACAATTAAGTTAAACTAGCACAAGCAGATCACTTTATAATTAAGTGCCAAGTTAGTATGAACACCATATCCAGCCACAGATGAATTAACGGTATTGAAGCCAAGTTGCAAGAAGTATCTTCTTTCTTAGATAAACTGCAGCTCCTAATAAATATGTTATTCAAGTACACAGATTATAGATCAGTCCCAGAAAGAGTGTGATTTTGCTCTGTGTTCATGTTTAATAAGACAGGTAATAGAGCTGAGTGGCCCTAGTGACAATTATTTCCTTATTTAAGTTCAATTTAATTCAGTATTAGGTTTAACTGAAACCTTAAACAACTCTCTCTCTGTGAGGAGTGTGGGATGAACGAGAACATTAGTCAAAGCCAAACATAAAAAAGGAAATCCAATAGACTGGTCAAAAAGCCAGTCCAAGTCAAAGCCAGGAGAGCACAAACATACCTGAAGGGGCGGGATATGAAGCGGTAATCGGAAAAACAAGCACAGGTAAAAAATGAAAAACACAAAACAATGACAAAAGCATCAAAAGGACAAAACAAGAGATGAAAAATAAGAACACTCAGTGTGCTCAGAGAACTGGGGCAGTACCTCACCATGAACAAGCCAAATAGACTGGCATATAAACAGGTGCTTACAGGTGTCGCTGATCAGTACTGGGAGTTGAAGTTTGGCGCTGAGCTCTCGGGAGGCATGACATCCTCTTTTTCTTCTTGATCACTTACCTTATCAGATCTGCTTCTTCAGTCCTGTCAGTCTCTTTCAGCTTCTGGAACAGTGATGAAGAGAGCTGGCAGATATGAAGCTATCTTCAGTCCTTTACATGAAAGAATGAGCTTACATCCAACCATTTCTTAAAGATTAAAAAAATAATTTTAAATTTCTTTTTAAATAATTCTGACTAAAGTAATGATTTTCTTGGTACTTCACTCCTTTCACCTCTCAGGATGCTAAACACACTGAATTTACATCATACGACTACTCAAAAACGACAAAAATACATTTAAGATGGTTTAATTATATAAAACTCCTTCACTGGCTCAGATGCTGTCTCAGTGGAGTCGAGGAGTCGATTCTATTGATCCCAGGGGCAGGAGTTGAGAATCAGTGTCAGACTTTGGCAGTTTGGAGACACTTGTTTTTCTGTGGCGGTGACGACAAAAGGGCAAGAATAAATGAAGACAAAATAAGCCAGCATTTAAAACATCCTGTACATACAATATATACTTTATCCAGACCCTTGATGCAACTGGAATAGAAGATAAAGGAGGAGAAACATGTGGAGGAGCAGGGTGTGAGGTGAGGTTTTAAAATTGACTCAAGGTTATAATGAATAAAGTCCAGAAATAAAATAAAACCAAAATAAATGGAAATAGTACAATGTGCTTATTTTCTCATTAGCCCTTCAGAACTGTTTTTACTGTCTACTCAGCTCTGTGGCCCCAATGGCAGGGACCCTCTGACTTTCAACCAGCTAAATGCAAACATATATTCATTGTTGGTAGACTCATTGGTGCTCAATGGTTAGACTCAGTGGTTACTACGGTGGTGTAGTGGTTAGTACGGTGGTGTAGTGGGTAGTACGGTGGTGTAGTGGGTAGTACGGTGGTGTAGTGGTTAGTATAGTGGTGTAGTAGTTAGTATGGTGGTGTAGTGGTTAGTACAGTGGTGTAGTGGTTAGTATGGTGGTGTAGTGGTTAGTAGGTGGTGTAGTGGTTAGTATGGTGGTGTAGTGGTTAGAATGGTGGTGTAGTGGTTAGTATGGTGGTGTAGTGGTTAGTATGGTGCTGTAGTGGTTAGTACAGTGGTGTAGTGGTTAGTACGGTGGTGTAGTGGTTAGCACAGTGGTATAGTGGTTAGTAGGGTGGTGTAGTGGTTAGTACGGTGGTGTAGTGGTTAGTAGGGTGGTGTAGTGGTTAGTCCGGTGGTGTAGTGGGTAGTACGGTGGTGTGGTGGTTAGTACGGTGGTGTAGTGGTTAGTACGGTGGTGTAATAGTATGGTGGTGTAGTGGTTAATACGGTGGTGTAGTGGTTAGTACGGTGCTGTAGTGGTTAGTATGGTGCTGTAGTGGTTAGTACAGTGGTGTAGTGGTTAGTACGGTGGTGTAGTGGTTAGTAAGGTGGTGTAGTGGTTAGTATGGTGGTGTAGTGGTTAGTACGGTGGTGTAATGGTTAATACGGTAGTGTAGTGGTTAGTACGGTGGTGTAGTGGTTAATGTGGAGTAGTGGTTAGTATGGTGGTGTAGTTGTTAATGTGGTGTAGTGGTTAGTACGATGGTGTAGTGGTTAATACGGTGGTGTAGTGGTTAGCACGGTGGTTTAGTGGTTAATACGGTGGTGTAGTGGTTAGCACGGTGGTTTAGTGGTTAGTATGGTGGTGTAGTGGTTAGTACGGTAGTGTAGTGGTTAGTACGGTGGTGTAGTGGTTAGTATAGTGGTGTAGTGGTTAGTACTGTTGTGTAGTGGTTAGTATGTTGGTGTAGTGGTTAGTACGGAGGTGTAGTGGTTAGTACGGTGGTGTAGTGGTTAATACGGTGGTGTAGTGGTTAGTACGGTGGTGTAGTGGTTATTACAGTGGTGTAGTGGTTAGTACGATGGTGTTGTGGTTAGTATGGTGGTGTAGTGGTTGGTATAGTGGTGTAGTCGTTAGTACGGTGGTGTAGTGGTTAGCATGGTGTTGTAGTGGTTAGTACGGTGGTGGAGTGGTTAATACGGTGGTGTAGTGGTTAGTTCGGTGGTTTAGTGGTTAATGTGGTTTAGTGGTTAATACGGTGGTGTAGTGGTTAGTACGGTGGTGTAGTGGTTAGTATGGTGGTGTAGTGGTTAGCTTGGTGGTGTAGTGGTGAGTATGGTGCTGTAGTGGTTAATGTGGTGTAGTGGTTAGGATGGTGGTCTTGTGGTTAATGTGGTGTAGTGGTTAGTATGGTGGTGTAGAGGTTAGGACTGTTGTGTAGTGGTTAGTACGGTGGTGTAGTGGTTAGTACCATTGTGTAGTGATTAGTACGGTGGTGTAGTGGTTATTACGGGGTTGTAGTGGTTAGTACGGTGGTGTAGTGGTTAATACGGTAGTGTAGTGGTTAGCACGGTGGTTTAGTGGTTAGCAATGTGGTGTAGCGTTTAGTACGGTGATGTAGTGGTTAATACGGTGGTGTAGTGGTTAATACGGTAGTGTAGTGGTTAGTATGGTGCTCCGGTGGTTAGTATGGTGCTGTATTGGTTAGTACGGTGGTGTAGTGGTTAGTACGGTAGTGTAGTTGTTAATGTGGTGTAGTGGTTAGTGTGGTGTAGAGGATAGGACGGTGGTGTAGTGGTTAGTACGGTGGTGTAGTGGTTATTACGGTGGTGTAGTGGTTAGTATGGTGTTGTAGTGGTTAGTATGCTGGTGCAGTGGTTAGTACGGTGGTGTAGTGGTTAGCATGGTGTTGTAGTGGTTAGTACGGTGGTGGAGTGGTTAATACCGTGGTGTAGTGGTTAGTTCGGTGGTTTAGTGGTTAATGTGGTTTAGTGGTTAATACGGTGGTGTAGTGGTTAGTACGTTGGTGTAGTGGTTAGTATGGTGGTGTAGTGGTTAGCTTGGTGGTGTAGTGGTGAGTATGGTGGTGTAGTGGTTAATGTGGTGTAGTGTTTAGTACGGTGGTGTAGTGTTTAATACGGTAGTGTAGTGGTTAGCACGGTGGTTTAGTGGTTAGCAACGTGGTGTAGCGGTTAGTACGGTGATGTAGTGTTAGTACTGTGGTGTAGTGGTTAGTACGGTGGTGTAGTAGTTAGTACGGTGGTGAAGTGGTTTGTACGGTGTTGTAGTGGTTAGTACGGTGGCGTAATGGTAAATACGGTGGTGTAGTGGTTAGTACGGTGATTTTGTGGTTAGTACAGTGGTGTTGTGGTTAGTACGGTGGTGTAGTGGTTAGTACGATGGTGTTGTGGTTAGTATGGTGGTGTAGTGGTTAGTATAGTGGTGTAGTCGTTAGTACTATTGTGTAGTGTTTAGTACGATGGTGTTGTGGTTAGTACGGTCGTTTAGTGGTTAATGTGGTGTAGTGGTTATTACGGTGGTGTAGTGGTTAGTACGGTGGTGTAGTAGTTAGTATGGTTGTGTAGTGGTTAGCATGGTGTTGTAGTGGTTAGTACGGTGGTGTAGTGGTTACGGTGGTGTAGTGGTTAGTACGGTGGTGTAGTGGTTAGTACGGTGGTGTTGTGGTTATTACGGTGGTGTAGTTGTTAGTACGGTGGTGTAGTGGTTAGTATGGTGGTGTAGTGGTTAGTACGGTGGTGTAGTGGTTAGCTTGGTGGTGTAGTGGTGAGTATGGTGGTGTAGTGGTTAATGTGGTGTAGTGGTTAGTACGGTGGTGTAGTGTTTAATACAGTAGTGTAGTGGTTAGCACGGTGGTTTAGTGGTTAGCAACGTGGTGTAGCGGTTAGTACGGTGATGTAGTGTTAGTACGGTGGTGTAGTGGTTAGTACGGTGGTGTAGTAGTTAGTACGGTGGTGTAGTGGTTTGTACGGTGTTGTAGTGGTTAGAACGGTGGCGTAATGGTAAATACGGTGTTATAGTGGTTAGTACGGTGATTTTGTGGTTAGTACAGTGGTGTTGTGGTTAGTATGGTAGTGTAGTGGTTAGTACGGTGGTGTAGTGGTTAGTACGGTGGTGTAGTGGTTAGTATTGTGGTGTCGTGGTTAATACAGTCGTGTAGTGCTTAGTATGGTGGTGTAGTGGTTAGTACGGTAGTGTAGTGGTTAATGTGGTGTAGTGGTTAGGATGGTGGTGTAATGGTTAATGTGCTGTAGTGGTTAGGATGGTGGCTTAGTGGTTAATGTGGTGTAGTGGTTATTACGTTGGTGTAGTGGTTAGTACGGTGTTGTAGTGGTTAGTATGCTGGTGTAGTCGTTAGTACGGTGGTGTAGTGGTTAGCATGGTGTTGTAGTGGTTAGTACGGTGGTGGAGTGGTTAATACGGTGGTGTAGTGGTTAGTTCGGTGGTTTAGTGGTTAATGTGGTTTAGTGGTTAATACGGTGGTGTAGTGGTTAGTACGGTGGTGTAGTGGTTAGTATGGTGGTGTAGTGGTTAGCTTGGTGGTGTAGTGGTGAGTATGGTGCTGTAGTGGTTAATGTGGTGTAGTGGTTAGGATGGTGGTCTTGTGGTTAATGTGGTGTAGTGGTTAGTATGGTGGTGTAGAGGTTAGGACTGTTGTGTAGTGGTTAGTACGGTGGTGTAGTGGTTAGTACCATTGTGTAGTGATTAGTACGGTGGTGTAGTGGTTATTACGGGGTTGTAGTGGTTAGTACGGTGGTGTAGTGGTTAATACGGTAGTGTAGTGGTTAGCACGGTGGTTTAGTGGTTAGCAATGTGGTGTAGCGTTTAGTACGGTGATGTAGTGGTTAATTCGGTGGTGTAGTGGTTAATACGGTAGTGTAGTGGTTAGTATGGTGCTCCGGTGGTTAGTATGGTGCTGTATTGGTTAGTACGGTGGTGTAGTGGTTAGTACGGTAGTGTAGTTGTTAATGTGGTGTAGTGGTTAGTATGGTGGTGTAGAGGATAGGACGGTGGTGTAGTGGTTAGTACGGTGTTGTAGTGGTTAGTACGGTGGTGGAGTGGTTAATACGGTGGTGTAGTGGTTAGTTCGGTGGTTTAGTGGTTAATGTGGTTTAGTGGTTAATACGGTGGTGTAGTGGTTAGTACGGTGGTGTAGTGGTTAGTATAGTGGTGTAGTGGTTAGCTGGTGGTGTAGTGGTGAGTATGGTGCTGTAGTGGTTAATGTGGTGTAGTGGTTAGGATGGTGGTCTTGTGGTTAATGTGGTGTAGTGGTTAGTATGGTGGTGTAGAGGTTAGGACTGTTGTGTAGTGGTTAGTACGGTGGTGTAGTGGTTATTACGGGGTTGTTGTGGTTAGTACGGTGGTGTAGTGGTTAATACGGTAGTGTAGTGGTTAGCACGGTGGTTTAGTGGTTAGCAATGTGGTGTAGCGTTTAGTACGGTGATTTAGTGGTTAATACGGTGGTGTAGTGGTTAATACGGTGTTGTAGTGGTTAGTATGCTGGTGTAGTCGTTAGTACGGTGGTGTAGTGGTTAGCATGGTGTTGTAGTGGTTAGTACGGTGGTGGAGTGGTTAATACGGTGGTGTAGTGGTTAGTTCGGTGGTTTAGTGGTTAATGTGGTTTAGTGGTTAATACGGTGGTGTAGTGGTTAGTACGGTGGTGTAGTGGTTAGTATGGTGGTGTAGTGGTTAGCTTGGTGGTGTAGTGGTGAGTATGGTGCTGTAGTGGTTAATGTGGTGTAGTGGTTAGGATGGTGGTCTTGTGGTTAATGTGGTGTAGTGGTTAGTATGGTGGTGTAGAGGTTAGGACTGTTGTGTAGTGGTTAGTACGGTGGTGTAGTGGTTAGTACCATTGTGTAGTGATTAGTACGGTGGTGTAGTGGTTATTACGGGGTTGTAGTGGTTAGTACGGTGGTGTAGTGGTTAATACGGTAGTGTAGTGGTTAGCACGGTGGTTTAGTGGTTAGCAATGTGGTGTAGCGTTTAGTACGGTGATGTAGTGGTTAATTCGGTGGTGTAGTGGTTAATACGGTAGTGTAGTGGTTAGTATGGTGCTCCGGTGGTTTGTATGGTGCTGTATTGGTTAGTACGGTGGTGTAGTGGTTAGTACGGTAGTGTAGTTGTTAATGTGGTGTAGTGGTTAGTATGGTGGTGTAGAGGATAGGACGGTGGTGTAGTGGTTAGTACGGTGTTGTAGTGGTTAGTACGGTGGTGGAGTGGTTAATACGGTGGTGTAGTGGTTAGTTCGGTGGTTTAGTGGTTAATGTGGTTTAGTGGTTAATACGGTGGTGTAGTGGTTAGTACGGTGGTGTAGTGGTTAGTATAGTGGTGTAGTGGTTAGCTTGGTGGTGTAGTGGTGAGTATGGTGCTGTAGTGGTTAATGTGGTGTAGTGGTTAGGATGGTGGTCTTGTGGTTAATGTGGTGTAGTGGTTAGTATGGTGGTGTAGAGGTTAGGACTGTTGTGTAGTGGTTAGTACGGTGGTGTAGTGGTTATTACGGGGTTGTTGTGGTTAGTACGGTGGTGTAGTGGTTAATACGGTAGTGTAGTGGTTAGCACGGTGGTTTAGTGGTTAGCAATGTGGTGTAGCGTTTAGTACGGTGATTTAGTGGTTAATACGGTGGTGTAGTGGTTAATACGGTAGTGTAGTGGTTAGTATGGTGCTCCGGTGGTTAGTATGGTGCTGTATTGGTTAGTACGGTGGTGTAGTGGTTAGTACGGTAGTGTAGTTGTTAATGTGGTGTAGTGGTTAGTATGGTGGTGTAGAGGATAGGACGGTGGTGTAGTGGTTAGTACGGTAGTGTAGTGGTTATTACGGTGGTGTAGTGGTTAGTATGCTGGTGTAGTGGTTAGTATGCTGGTGCAGTGGTTAGTACAGTGGTGTAGTGGTTAGCATGGTGTTGTAGTGGTTAGTACGGTGGTGGAGTGGTTAGTACGTTGGTGTAGTGGTTAGTATGGTGGTGTAGTGGTTAGCTTGGTGGTGTAGTGGTGAGTATGGTGGTGTAGTGGTTAATGTGGTGTAGTGGTTAGTACGGTGGTGTAGTGTTTAATACGGTAGTGTAGTGGTTAGCACGGTGGTTTAGTGGTTAGCTTGGTGGTGTAGTGGTGAGTATGGTGGTGTAGTGGTTAATGTGGTGTAGTGGTTAGTACGGTGGTGTAGTGTTTAATACGGTAGTGTAGTGGTTAGCACGGTGGTTTAGTGGTTAGCAACGTGGTGTAGCGGTTAGTACGGTGATGTAGTGTTAGTACTGTGGTGTAGTGGTTAGTACGGTGGTGTAGTAGTTAGTACGGTGGTGTAGTGGTTTGTACGGTGTTGTAGTGGTTAGAACGGTGGCGTAATGGTAAATACGGTGTTGTAGTGGTTAGTACGGTGATTTTGTGGTTAGTACAGTGGTGTTGTGGTTAGTATGGTAGTGTAGTGGTTAGTACGGTGGTGTAGTGGTTAGTACGGTGGTGTAGTGGTTAGTATTGTGGTGTCGTGGTTAATACAGTCGTGTAGTGCTTAGTATGGTGGTGTAGTGGTTAGTACGGTAGTGTAGTGGTTAATGTGGTGTAGTGGTTAGGATGGTGGTGTAATGGTTAATGTGCTGTAGTGGTTAGGATGGTGGTTTAGTGGTTAATGTGGTGTAGTTGTTACTACGGTGGTGTAGTGGTTAGTACGGTGGTGTAGTGGTTAGTACGGTGGTGTAGTGGTTAACACGGTGGTGTAGTGGTTAGTACGGTGGTGTAGTGGTTATTACAGTGGTGTAGTGGTTAGTACGATGGTGTTGTGGTTAGTATGGTGGTGTAGTGGTTGGTATAGTGGTGTAGTCGTTAGTACGGTGGTGTAGTGGTTAGCATGGTGTTGTAGTGGTTAGTACGGTGGTGGAGTGGTTAATACGGTGGTGTAGTGGTTAGTTCGGTGGTTTAGTGGTTAATGTGGTTTAGTGGTAAATACGGTGGTGTAGTGGTTAGTACGGTGGTGTAGTGGTTAGTATGGTGGTGTAGTGGTTAGCTTGGTGGTGTAGTGGTGAGTATGGTGCTGTAGTGGTTAATGTGGTGTAGTGGTTAGGATGGTGGTCTTGTGGTTAATGTGGTGTAATGGTTAGGACTGTTGTGTAGTGGTTAGTACGGTGGTTTAGTGGTTAGTACCATTGTGTAGTGATTAGTACGGTGGTGTAGTGGTTATTACGGGGTTGTAGTGGTTAGTACGGTGGTGTAGTGGTTAATACGGTAGTGTAGTGGTTAGCACAGTGGTTTAGTGGTTAGCAATAAGGTGTAGCGTTTAGTACGGTGATGTAGTGGTTAATACGGTGGTGTAGTGGTTAATACGGTAGTGTAGTGGTTAGTATGGTGCTCCGGTGGTTAGTATGGTGCTGTATTGGTTAGTACGGTGATGTAGTGGTTAGTACGGTAGTGTAGTTGTTAATGTGTTGTAGTGGTTAGTATGGTGGTGTAGAAGATAGGACGGTGGTGTAGTGGTTAGTATTCAAGGATTCAAGGATTCAAGGATTCAAGGAGACTTTATTGTCATTCGCATCACATGTGGTACATGGGGTGGAACGAAATTGTGGTACCCAAGGACCCAGTTTTACCCAGACAGCAGTACTTAAATAAATAAAATAAACATGAATATATAAAATATATGAAAATAAAATAAACAGGAATGGAGAAGGTAGCAGCAGAGTGTATTAAAGTGACTGGTGTCGTAAAAGTGTCAGTGCAGTAAAAGTGTCAGTGCAGTGGTTCCACTGCACTGTATGGTGGTGTATGGTGTATGGTGTATAGTATGGTGGTGTAGTGGTTATTACGGTGGTGTAGTAGTTAGTATGGTGTTGTAGTGGTTAGTATGCTGGTGCAGTGGTTAGTACGGTGGTGTAGTGGTTAGCATGGTGTTGTAGTGGTTAGTACGGTGGTGGAATGGTTAATACCGTGGTGTAGTGGTTAGTTCGGTGGTTTAGTGGTTAATGTGGTTTAGTGGTTAATACGGTGGTGTAGTGGTTAGTACGTTGGTGTAGTGGTTAGTATGGTGGTGTAGTGGTTAGCTTGGTGGTGTAGTGGTGAGTATGGTGGTGTAGTGGTTAATGTGGTGTAGTGGTTAGTACGGTGGTGTAGTGTTTAATACGGTAGTGTAATGGTTAGCACGGTGGTTTAGTGGTTAGCAACGTGGTGTAGCGGTTAGTACGGTGATGTAGTGTTAGTACTGTGGCGTAGTGGTTAGTACGGTGGTGTAGTGGTTAGTATGGTGGTGTAGCGGTTTGTACGGTGTTGTAGTGGTTAGTACGGTGGCGTAATGGTAAATACGGTGGTGTAGTGGTTAGTACGGTGATTTTGTGGTTAGTACAGTGGTGTTGTGGTTAGTATGGTAGTGTAGTGGTTAGTACGGTGGTGTAGTGGTTAGTATTGTGGTGTCGTGGTTAATACAGTCGTGTAGTGGTTAGTATGGTGGTGTAGTGGTTAGTACGGTAGTGTAGTGGTTAATGTGGTGTAGTGGTTAGGATGGTGGTGTAATGGTTAATGTGCTGTAGTGGTTAGGATGGTGGTTTAGTGGTTAATGTGGTGTAGTGGTTATTACGGTTGTGTAGTGGTTAGTATGGTGTTGTAGTGGTTAGTATGCTGGTGCAGTGGTTAGTACGGTGGTGTAGTGGTTAGCATGGTGTTGTAGTGGTTAGTACGGTGGTGGAGTGGTTAATACCGTGGTGTAGTGGTTAGTTCGGTGGTTTAGTGGTTAATGTGGTTTAGTGGTTAATACGGTGGTGTAGTGGTTAGTATGGTGGTGTAGAGGTTAGGACGGTGGTGTAGTGGTTAGTATGGTGGCGTAGTGGGTAGTATGGTAGTGTAGTGGTTAATGTGGTGTAGTGGTTAGCATGGTGTTGTAGTGGTTAGTACGGTGGTGGAGTGGTTAATACCGTGGTGTAGTGGTTAGTTTGGTGGTTTAGTGGTTAATGTGGTTTAGTGGTTAATACGGTGGTGTAGTGGTTAGTACGTTGGTGTAGTGGTTAGTATGGTGGTGTAGTGGTTAGCTTGGTGGTGTAGTGGTGAGTATGGTGGTGTAGTGGTTAATGTGGTGTAGTGGTTAGTACGGTGGTGTAGTGTTTAATACGGTAGTGTAGTGGTTAGCACGGTGGTTTAGTGGTTAGCAACGTGGTGTAGCGGTTAGTACGGTGATGTAGTGTTAGTACTGTGGTGTAGTGGTTAGTACGGTGGTGTAGTAGTTAGTACGGTGGTGTAGTGGTTTGTACGGTGTTGTAGTGGTTAGAACGGTGGCGTAATGGTAAATACGGTGTTGTAGTGGTTAGTACGGTGATTTTGTGGTTAGTACAGTGGTGTTGTGGTTAGTATGGTAGTGTAGTGGTTAGTACGGTGGTGTAGTGGTTAGAACGGTGGCGTAATGGTAAATACGGTGTTGTAGTGGTTAGTACGGTGATTTTGTGGTTAGTACAGTGGTGTTGTGGTTAGTATGGTAGTGTAGTGGTTAGTACGGTGGTGTAGTGGTTAGTACGGTGGTGTAGTGGTTAGTATTGTGGTGTCGTGGTTAATACAGTCGTGTAGTGCTTAGTATGGTGGTGTAGTGGTTAGTACGGTAGTGTAGTGGTTAATGTGGTGTAGTGGTTAGGATGGTGGTGTAATGGTTAATGTGCTGTAGTGGTTAGGATGGTGGTTTAGTGGTTAATGTGGTGTAGTGGTTATTACGTTGGTGTAGTGGTTAGTACGGTGTTGTAGTGGTTAGTATGCTGGTGTAGTCATTAGTACGGTGGTGTAGTGGTTAGCATGGTGTTGTAGTGGTTAGTACGGTGGTGGAGTGGTTAATACGGTGGTGTAGTGGTTAGTTCGGTGGTTTAGTGGTTAATGTGGTTTAGTGGTTAATACGGTGGTGTAGTGGTTAGTACGGTGGTGTAGTGGTTAGTATGGTGGTGTAGTGGTTAGCGTGGTGGTGTAGTGGTGAGTATGGTGCTGTAGTGGTTAATGTGGTGTAGTGGTTATTACGGTGGTGTTGTGTTTAATACGGTAGTGTAGTGGTTAGCACGGTGGTTTAGTGGTTAGCAACGTGGTGTAGCGGTTAGTACGGTGATGTAGTGTTAGTACTGTGGTGTAGTGGTTAGTACGGTGTTGAAGTAGTTAGTACGGTGGTGTAGTGGTTTGTACGGTGATGTAGTGGTTAGCACGGTGGCGTAATGGTAAGTACGGTGGTGTAGTGGTTAGTACGGTGATTTTGTGGTTAGTACAGTGGTGTTGTGGTTAGTATGGTAGTGTAGTGGTTAGTACGGTGGTGTAGTGGTTAGTACGGTGGTGTAGTGGTTAGTATTGTGGTGTCGTGGTTAATACAGTCGTGTAGTGGTTAGTATGGTGGTGTAGTGGTTAGTACGGTAGTGTAGTGGTTAATGTGGTGTAGTGGTTAGGATGGTGGTGTAGTGGTTAATGTGCTGTAGTGGTTAGGATGGTGGTCTAGTGGTTAATGTGGTGTAGTGGTTAGTATGGTGGTGTAGAGGTTAGGACGGTGGTGTAGTGGTTAGTATGGTGGCGTAGTGGGTAGTATGGTAGTGTAGTGGTTAATGTGGTGTAGTGGTTAGTATGGTGGTGTAGAGGATAGGACGGTGGTGTAGTGGTTAGTTTGGTGGTGTTGTGGTTAGTACTGTGGTGTAATGGTTAGTACAGTGATTTAGTGGTTAGTACGGTGGTATTGTGGTTATTACTGTGGTGTAGTGGTTAGTACGGTGGTGTAGTGGTTAGTACGGTAGTGTAGTGGTTAATGTGGTGTAGTGGTTAGGATGGTGGTCTAGTGGTTAATTTGGTGTAGTGGTTATTACGGTGGTGTAGTGGTTAGTATGGTGGTGTAGTGGTTAGGACTGTGGTGTAGTGGTTAGTACGGTAGTGTAGTGGTTATTACGGTGGTGTAGTGGTTAGTATGCTGGTGTAGTGGTTAGTACGGTGGTGTAGTGGTTAGCATGGTGGTGTAGTGGTTAGTACGGTGGTGGAGTGGTTAATACGGTGGTGTAGTGGTTAGTTCGGTGGTTTAGTGGTTAATGTGGTTTAGTGTTTAATACGGTGGTGTAGTGGTTAGTACGGTGGTGTAGTGGTTAGTGTGGTGGTGTAGTGGTTAGCTTGGTGGTGTAGTGGTGAGTATGGTGGTGTAGTGGTTAATGTGGTGTAGTGGTTAGTACGGTGGTGTAGAGGTTAGGACTGTTGTGTAGTGGTTAGTACGGTGGTGTAGTGGTTAGTACCATTGTGTAGTGATTAGTACGGTGGTGTAGTGGTTATTACGGGGTTGTAGTGGTTAGTACGGTGGTGTAGTGGTTAATACGGTAGTGTAGTGGTTAGCACAGTGGTTTAGTGGTTAGCAATAAGGTGTAGCGTTTAGTACGGTGATGTAGTGGTTAATACGGTGGTGTAGTGGTTAATACGGTAGTGTAGTGGTTAGTATGGTGCTCCGGTGGTTAGTATGGTGCTGTATTGGTTAGTACGGTGATGTAGTGGTTAGTACGGTAGTGTAGTTGTTAATGTGTTGTAGTGGTTAGTATGGTGGTGTAGAAGATAGGACGGTGGTGTAGTGGTTAGTATTCAAGGATTCAAGGATTCAAGGATTCAAGGAGACTTTATTGTCATTCGCATCACATGTGGTACATGGGGTGGAACGAAATTGTGGTACCCAAGGACCCAGTTTTACCCAGACAGCAGTACTTAAATAAATAAAATAAACATGAATATATAAAATATATGAAAATAAAATAAACAGGAATGGAGAAGGTAGCAGCAGAGTGTATTAAAGTGACTGGTGTCGTAAAAGTGTCAGTGCAGTAAAAGTGTCAGTGCAGTGGTTCCACTGCACTGTATGGTGGTGTATGGTGTATGGTGTATAGTATGGTGGTGTAGTGGTTAGTACGGTGGTGTAGTAGTTAGTACGGTGGTGTAGTGGTTTGTACGGTGGTGCAGTGGTTAGTACGGTGGTGTAGTGGTTAGCATGGTGTTGTAGTGGTTAGTACGGTGGTGGAGTGGTTAATACCGTGGTGTAGTGGTTAGTTCGGTGGTTTAGTGGTTAACGTGGTTTAGTGGTTAATACGGTGGTGTAGTGGTTAGTACGTTGGTGTAGTGGTTAGTATGGTGGTGTAGTGGTTAGCTTGGTGGTGTAGTGGTGAGTATGGTGGTGTAGTGGTTAATGTGGTGTAGTGGTTAGTACGGTGGTGTAGTGTTTAATACGGTAGTGTAATGGTTAGCACGGTGGTTTAGTGGTTAGCAACGTGGTGTAGCGGTTAGTACGGTGATGTAGTGTTAGTACTGTGGCGTAGTGGTTAGTACGGTGGTGTAGTGGTTAGTACGGTGGTGTAGTGGTTTGTACGGTGTTGTAGTGGTTAGTACGGTGGCGTAATGGTAAATACGGTGGTGTAGTGGTTAGTACGGTGATTTTGTGGTTAGTACAGTGGTGTTGTGGTTAGTATGGTAGTGTAGTGGTTAGTACGGTGGTGTAGTGGTTAGTACGGTGGTGTAGTGGTTAGTATTGTGGTGTCGTGGTTAATACAGTCGTGTAGTGGTTAGTATGGTGGTGTAGTGGTTAGTACGGTAGTGTAGTGGTTAATGTGGTGTAGTGGTTAGGATGGTGGTGTAATGGTTAATGTGCTGTAGTGGTTAGGATGGTGGTTTAGTGGTTAATGTGGTGTAGTGGTTATTACGGTGGTGTAGTGGTTAGTACGGTGGTGTAGTGGTTAGTATGCTGGTGTAGTGGTTAGTACGGTGGTGTAGTGGTTAGCATGGTGTTGTAGTGGTTAGTACGGTGGTGGAGTGGTTAATACCGTGGTGTAGTGGTTAGTTCGGTGGTTTAGTGGTTAACGTGGTTTAGTGGTTAATACGGTGGTGTAGTGGTTAGTATGGTGGTGTAGAGGTTAGGACGGTGGTGTAGTGGTTAGTATGGTGGCGTAGTGGGTAGTATGGTAGTGTAGTGGTTAATGTGGTGTAGTGGTTAGCATGGTGTTGTAGTGGTTAGTACGGTGGTGGAGTGGTTAATACCGTGGTGTAGTGGTTAGTTTGGTGGTTTAGTGGTTAATGTGGTTTAGTGGTTAATACGGTGGTGTAGTGGTTAGTACGTTGGTGTAGTGGTTAGTATGGTGGTGTAGTGGTTAGCTTGGTGGTGTAGTGGTGAGTATGGTGGTGTAGTGGTTAATGTGGTGTAGTGGTTAGTACGGTGGTGTAGTGTTTAATACGGTAGTGTAGTGGTTAGCACGGTGGTTTAGTGGTTAGCAACGTGGTGTAGCGGTTAGTACGGTGATGTAGTGTTAGTACTGTGGTGTAGTGGTTAGTACGGTGGTGTAGTAGTTAGTACGGTGGTGTAGTGGTTTGTACGGTGTTGTAGTGGTTAGAACGGTGGCGTAATGGTAAATACGGTGTTGTAGTGGTTAGTACGGTGATTTTGTGGTTAGTACAGTGGTGTTGTGGTTAGTATGGTAGTGTAGTGGTTAGTACGGTGGTGTAGTGGTTAGAACGGTGGCGTAATGGTAAATACGGTGTTGTAGTGGTTAGTACGGTGATTTTGTGGTTAGTACAGTGGTGTTGTGGTTAGTATGGTAGTGTAGTGGTTAGTACGGTGGTGTAGTGGTTAGTACGGTGGTGTAGTGGTTAGTATTGTGGTGTCGTGGTTAATACAGTCGTGTAGTGCTTAGTATGGTGGTGTAGTGGTTAGTACGGTAGTGTAGTGGTTAATGTGGTGTAGTGGTTAGGATGGTGGTGTAATGGTTAATGTGCTGTAGTGGTTAGGATGGTGGTTTAGTGGTTAATGTGGTGTAGTGGTTATTACGTTGGTGTAGTGGTTAGTACGGTGTTGTAGTGGTTAGTATGCTGGTGTAGTCATTAGTACGGTGGTGTAGTGGTTAGCATGGTGTTGTAGTGGTTAGTACGGTGGTGGAGTGGTTAATACGGTGGTGTAGTGGTTAGTTCGGTGGTTTAGTGGTTAATGTGGTTTAGTGGTTAATACGGTGGTGTAGTGGTTAGTACGGTGGTGTAGTGGTTAGTATGGTGGTGTAGTGGTTAGCGTGGTGGTGTAGTGGTGAGTATGGTGCTGTAGTGGTTAATGTGGTGTAGTGGTTATTACGGTGGTGTTGTGTTTAATACGGTAGTGTAGTGGTTAGCACGGTGGTTTAGTGGTTAGCACCGTGGCTGTTGCGTTTAGTACGGTGAGGTTGTGTGTTAGTAAGTGGTGTAGTGTTTGTACGGTGT